>CM019154.1:11299707-11331841 GCA_009733165.1 Naja naja | reverse complement strand
AATGCCTTTACAATGATCACAGACTGTTTAATATGTTTTTTAATTTTAAAATCAAATTTTCATTATATGGATTCTCTCCTCTTTTTTTTTGAAGATAAAACAATATTTGCCATTTTGGCTTCTAGTTAATAGTTTATTTATTTGGTGAGTGTATACTTCCACATCTTCTAATTCTACTTTAACTTTTAGTTCAGTCAAAAAGTTGTTATTAATTCACAAGATTTTGGTATTGGCTGAACTAATTGTGTAATAGCAAAAGCAATTGTATACATACATACATACATACATACATACCTGTATACATGGTAAGTTTGCATGAAGAGTCAGATCAGTGCTTCAGTGAAGAGTTTATTAGTGACTACAGCTCATAACAGACCCGATTTGGCTGGGCTGCGGCTGCTACTATAGCCAGCCACAGTTGCCAGCAATCAGAGTGCAGGATTTTCCACTTTTTAAACCAATCATTTGACATTTTACAAGAACAGTTCAAACTAAACCAATGACATTCAAACCTGCATACATAACCCCTCCCACTAGGTTCAGTCCATACTCAAACCCCAACCTATCTAATGTATTCTTTTAAATAGGTGGGGCTCTTACATGTACGTCGAGACCTTCGTGGTTCAGAAGTTTTAATGTTCTCACCCAGTGAGAGAGAAATGTGTCTGTTGACATTTCCCTACTCAGGCTTCCAGTGAAAGAGACCCTGTTTGATTGTTGCAATCTGGTCTCTCCTCCCAACCCATCTCCAACCCAATGTCAGCACCCAAGTCAGATAGTGATGTGCAATCTTCCACTTGTAAGGATGGATTTTGGCATTGTGACAGGTTTTGGGATGGTTCCTGTCATAATGGCTCGTTACACATGGGGTTGCTTGCTTGCTGATTATCCTCATGCTCCTCATGCTCCTCCCCCTCCCCCCTAGAAAAGGCATTAGGTATGGGAACTAGAGAGGAACAATTGCGATGTTCCTGAGGTAATCTGGATCTTAGCTGATCCATCCTCTGTTTGTACCCTGTAAGAATGAGGGCCTGTGATCTGAGTTATTTCAGCAGGAATCCATGAAGGTTCACCCATAAGGTTCTTAGCATAAACAGAATCACCCACACTGAACGTGCGAACTTTGCTAGTGGAATCTAGTGGTGCGTTGGGTGCGTAAGTGGGATGAAGGCAGTGAAGGGAAGACCTAAGTTTCCTACCCATCAACAACTCTGCTGGGGATAAGTTAGTTGATGGGTTAGAGTGATGTGCTGAACACTAAGAAGTTTTCAACTTTCTCAGTGATGTCCCCAGGACCCAATTGCTGAAGCTTTTCCTTGGTAAAACACATTTGTTCAGCCGGCCGTTAGCGAAGAAGTGCCCAGGGCTGTCAGGGCATGTCTGATACCCAGTTGTGCTAGATAGGATTCAAAAGGGTTGGATGTAAATTGAGGGCCATTGTCAGAGACAAGAACATCAGGTAACCCATGGGTTACAAAAAGCTTTTTAAGCTGCTTGATAACAGCATCAGTTGTGGTGGATGCCATAGGAATGACCTCTAGCCATTTGGAATATGCATCTACTATAATAAGGAAGGTGTGCCCTCTGGTAGGGCCAGCAAAATCAATGTGAATCCTAGACCATGGGCCCCTAGGACATTCCCATTCCTGTGTTGGGGCAAGAGGTGGGGCAGGCCTGACTACCTGACAGTTGGGACAAGATGCAACCCAGTTTTCAACCATTTTGTCAATACCTGGCCACCATACATAACTCCTGGCCAATCCCTTCATCCTTACAATACCTGGATGACCCTCATGTAACATTTCCAAAACCTCTCTTTGAAGTTTTGCAGGAATAACCACCCTGTTACCCCACAAAATACATCCTCTTAATACAGATAATTCAGTTTGCCTGGATTTAAAAGGTTGGGCAAGGTGAGGTAGATCTTGAAAGGGCCAACCTTTCTTAATCCAGCCTATAACAGGAGCCAATAAAGTGTCTTTGGCAGTTTCTCTGGCAATCTCAGCAGCATGGACTGGAAGCTTGGCAACAGTTTCTAGGAAAAAGGTGTGCACCTCAAGTTCAACGTCCTCAGTGTGAAAGGAAGTGGGCAGCGACTCAAGGCATCAGCATGGCCAATGACTTTGCCAGGCTTGTGGATAAGCTTGTATGAATAAGCAGCAAGAAATTCAGTCCACCTCAGCATTCTTGGTGACAGGATAGTGGGTGTAGGTTTGTCTCCTGCCACAATGCCTAACAAAGGTTTGTGATCTGTGACAATGGTAAATGTTCTCCCATATAGATACTCATGGAATTTCTTGACAGCTGCAACAATTGCCAATGCTTCCTTGTCCAATTGGCTGTAATTCCTCTCTGCTTTGGTCAAAGTGCGAGTAAAATGCAATAGGGCTTCCCTCCGCTGGGAAGCCTGTGGCTCAAAAAACCCCACTCCAAAAGGGGATGCATCACAAGTCAGTATAACAGTCAAAATATCAGAGAACTGTATCAGTACAGCATCAGGCGTGATTAGTCTTTTAATATTGTTAAATGCTGATTGTTCCTTCCTGCCCCAGACCCAAGCAGATTTTTTGTCCAGTAGTCTGTGTAATGGTTTTGCAATGGTTGCCTTCTGAGGTAGGAACATGTGATAAAAGTTAATAAGTCCAAGGAAGGCTTGCAAATCTGTTTTGCATTTTGGTCTAGGGGCTTCTTTGATTGCTTGAACCTTGGCATCTGTAGGGTGGATGCCATGCTTGTCAATCATGTAGCCCAAGAACTCAACTTGTCAGTTCTAAGAGTGCATTTTTTCTTCCTTGACTTTTAACCCTGCTTTCTTGAATCTGGTAAGGACTTCTCTGAGTCTCTCTTGTAATTGAGTGTCATTTTCAGCAGAGATTAACACATCATCAAAGTAAGGCACTACCCTGGCAGTCCTTGGAGCATCCTTTCCATAAGGCTTTGGAAGATGCCTGGTGCCACGCTTACTCCAAACTGTAACCTTTTACATTTGAAGGCACCTCTATGAGTCACAATGGTTTGGGCCTCTGCAGTGGCATCATCAACTGTTAGTTGTTGATATGCCTGGGCCAGATCCAATTTGGCAAAGACTGTACCCCTGCCAAGTGAATGTAATAAATGATGCACCACTGGAACTGGATATGCGCTCTGTTGAAGCACATGGTTCAATGTCCCCTTATAGTCTCCACAGATTCTTACTGACCCATCAGTCTTGACTGGTGTGACTATGGGTGTCTCCCATCTGGAGTGGTCAGTGGGCTCTAAAACTCCTTGAGCTATTAGTTTATCTAATGGTGCATCAATTTTTTCCTTTAATGCAAATGGGACCCTTCTGGGCTTTAAACGAATTGGGGGCACCTTGGGATCTAGGTTGAAAGTGATAGGGGTCCCCATATACTTGCCCAATCCGTCGCTGAAGACCTCTGGAAACTCAGACTTCAAGAACTCCTCCCATTCAGTGTTGCTCACGTGATTGATGCCAGTCACCTCGATGCCTAGTGGATTGAACCACTCAAGTCCCAGCAGACTTGGGCGATCCTTGTCCACGATGGTCAGGGGCAAACGTTTGGTGTGGCCTTTGAACTTCACGTTGAATTCTCTTGTTCCAACTACTGGAATCTTGTTCCCTTGGTAGTCTTTAAGAGTCAGTGCTTGCTTCTGGAAATGCTTCTTCTGAATGTTTGGGAGTAGTCTGTGAATAGTGTCCCATGACACCATAGATAAATAAGAGCCCGAGTCCACTTCCATTTGGCAAGGCCTTCCTTCAATTAGTACCTTCACATGTACTTTTCTGCTTCTTAAGGGTGAAGAATGAACAATGGTGACTGTTTGATGAGTTTCATTCTTCCCATTTGCTTCTGTGTTGTGCCCCATTTTCTCACTGAAGTTGTTAGGCTTGAATTCTTTGTCAGGAAACTTTCTTCTGTGGGGTGGAGTTCTGGATGATTTGCAGACTCTTGCTAGATGACCTCTTTTTTCACAACGGAGGCAGATGGTATCAAGAAATGTGCATTCAGTGTGGGGGTGGCTCCCCCCACAACCTCTGCAGTAAAAATCTTGCCTCTTTCTTCCCAGGTCTTTCTTTTTCCTCTCCATTCTGAGTCTATAAATTCCTTCCTCCACCTCACTACAGTCTGACTCAGAATCTATTTGCTCGCAGTGAGTTGTTGTGGACTTTTCCACATCAGGATGGCTTGAGGCCTTGTTAATTTTCTTCATGGCTGCTGCTGAGGACTTGGTGGCTTCTGCTGAGGAGGCCTCTTCTATGGCTTCCTTCCACGTGATTTAGGTTTTAATAATAATTTGCTCTGAAGCACCTTGTCTTTGAGGCCTAGAACAAATCGATTGCGCATGGCCTCTTCCAAGCTGTTAAACTCTCATGCACCCCCAATGTCTCTTAAACTTGCCACGAAGTCGTTAACATTTTCGCTTTCCCCTTGATCCCGATGGTAAAACTTGTGTCTCTTAATGAGGCACGATACTTGTGGGGTAATGGGCTCTTAAAAGCTTTTCTAAATCAGGCCATTCCATTACCTTCACATCTGCAGCTCCCGCCAATGCCTTCGCCATCTTGAAAACTGCCGGGCCGCAGTGCGTGAGAAAGACCGCCCTCTTCCGCTTCTCGGAAATGTCGGCAAGATCGTTTCCCTCCAAATACATTTGGAAACGATCCGCATACGTCTCCCAGTCTTCTGCCGTTGGATCGAACGGGGCTGGGGGCGTGTTCAGCACAGCCATCTCTCTCAGCTTGTTTTCCGCGTCGTCTTCTCTTCAGGAAGGATCCTACCTTCGTCGCCAGTGTTAAGTTTGCATGAAGAATCAGACGTGAAGAGCTTCAGTGAAGAGTTTATTAGTGACTACAGCTCAGAACGGACCCGATTTGGCTGGGCTGCGGCTGCTACTTATAGCCAGCAGCCGCAGTTGCCAGCCAATCAGAGTGCAGGATTTTCCCACTTTTAAACCAATCATTTCTGACATTTTGCAAGAACAGTTCAAACTAAACCAATGACATTCAAACCTGCATACATAACACATACATATAGCAATATATATGTGTGTGTGTGTGTGTGTGTTGCATGTGTACCTATTTCTTGTCTGCCTGTGCACTACTTGGATATGGGTTTTATGCTTTCTTTCTTTATGCTTCTCTACCACGAATAAACCAAACCAATTCCTTTGAGAAATAAATGAACACAAATTAGTACAACCTTTTGAAAAAGCTGCATAATAAATTAACATTTGCCAAGTTTGTTCTTTAATGAAAAATCAAAACAAAGCCAATTATGTAATAGGATTTTTGAAATCTCAAAGGAAAATATAAACAGCTCTGCAAATTGGCAGCTGAAGCAATATCAGATCAAGATGTCATCAGACATGTCTCTTACTATGATAACTCAAATTCATATTGACTGAAATCACTGAGAAGAAGTTGTGTCATATATATATTCCAAAATTGCTACTACTTGAACAATCCATAGTCCAGTTAGTGGGCAAATAAGTGACCATGCTGTGAAATGGCCTGTCTTTCTCAGAGGTTGGTATTAAGGGAAGGAAACCAGGCTAGTGTGTTCCTCTTTACTTAAAACTAATGGTAGTAATAGAAATCTAACGAGGAAGTGTGCAAGGCAGGAAGACAGCAAGGGGTGTTTAAAACTCACACGATTTCTCAGAAGGGAAGATCAAATATCCCTATCTTTTACTCTCAGGCCTTTGCTGCTAAAACAGGAACTGGGATGATGCAGTGCTTAGAATGGAGTATTGTTGGCTGATTCTACCCACAGCCAGCAGTTGGATCCTGACCAGCTCAAGGCTGATTCAGCCTTCTATTCTTCCAAGATTGGTAAAATGAGGACCCAGATTGTTGGGAGCAATATGCTGACATTTGTAAACTCAGAGTGCGCTGTAAAGCTCTGTGGAATGGTATATAAGCCTACTGCTATTGTTATTGTTTAGTACGTGGTTTTCTCATGTTTTCATAATACTATTCCAGATTAAGGTAAATGGTTCAAATTATTTATTTGTTTGAGGCTGAAACTCAAATTTACAAGGAATATATCTGCATTTTAAATGGTTGTTAGGCTTTAAAACAAGAAAGAAATATAACTTTCACTCCATGTCTGCAAGCTGTTTTCCACCATTAAGACACTGCTATTTTGAGATTTACAGTTTCCCAAACTTTTACTCCAGAACTGTGATTAATCTGAAATCATTAATGGTGATGTGGTTTCCTTGTGTTTAGTGGCACTAAATCAAACATTAGCGGCCTCAGCTGTTTTACTATAAAGATAAAATGTACATAGTGTACTATATGTACTAAATGTACTATAAAGATAAAATGTACATAGTTTTCAACAATAAAATCCTAAATGGTTTAAACATTTCAGTTTAAAAATGTATACCGACTTGTATTCAAAGTCTGAGAAAGCAGCTCTTCTTTCTGTATGATCTTTTATTTAAATTGCTCTAAAGAGAGGAAGCAGCTTTTTAAATCATGATATTGGCATTAGAACTATTGCTTTTAATAAGCATTTTAGAAGTTGGCCTTCTAACTAGCATTCAGACTACATTTGTCAACTGGAGTCATAAATAGACAATTTATAGCATATACTAGCACTCATAGCAGAATACTTTTTTAAAAAAAAGCATATATTTAATCAAACATTGTTTAGGGTTGGGTTTCAGATGGCTTCCTAAAAACTATGAATATAACAAAATAGAAGTTGTGATTTGAAACATAGCCTAGATCTATGGATGACACAAAGAGCTACTAGACAGATACTACAGTTTCCACAGTTGGTTTAAATAAAACTTAATGGTGAAAACAGTCAATCAGCATAAGGTAGTATTATTCCATTTGACCTGTATTTGATCATTTTAAACAGAAAAGATTTTTTAAAGAAACATTCATGCAATGGACTTCCATTATATGAATTATGTTATGTGTTAAGAGTTTCAACAAGGCAAACTATATCATATTTATTAATAAAAATCCCATCCTACATGTCATAACTTGTTAGAGCAGAAGATACATAGGAATCATTACAAGACTGGAATACTGCATCCAGTTTTGGCCACCAAAAAGGACATCAAGTCTTTGGAAGAAGTGCAGAGAAGAGCAATTAAATGATTAAATGATTATTAAAATCCTGGAGACTAAAACATACGAAGAATGGTGCAGGAACTGGGTATGGCTAGTCTAGAGAAAAGAAGGACTGGAAGTGACATGATAGCAGTTTTCTAATATTTGAGGGTCTGCCACAAAGAAGAGGGGTTCAGAAGGCAAGTCAAAAAACAATGGATGGAAACTAATCAAGAAGAGAAAAAAACCTGGAATTAAGGAGAAACTTCCTAACAATGAGGACAATTAACTTGTGGAACAATTTGCCTTCAGAAGTTGTGGGTGCTTCATCACTGGAGGTTTTTAAGAAGAGATTGGACAATCACTTGTCTCAAATTATATACGGTCTCCTCAGGGGTGGGATTCTACCAGTTCGCACCTATTCTCTAGAACCGGTTGTTAACATTCTAAGCAGTTCAGAGAACCAGTTGTTAGAAGAAATGACTGGCCTAATCCTGTAAGGAAGGCAGGAAGGAAATGTTCTGGTGCTGCTTACAGAAACTGCCTCTCTGTTAACCCTTATTACATTTTTGGCAGGACTAGACTTCCTGTCTCAGGAACGTCTCTGAGTTTTTTCCCCCTCCTTTGCTGGTACTTTACTTGTGTGGAGTGACCATTCAAAGTTACAATGGCACTGAAAAAAGTGACTTATGACCATTTTTCACACTTACGACTGTTGCAGCATCCCCACAGTCAGGAGAGGCCAGGCGAGGAGATGCGTGCCTCGATGTGAGTGATATTGAGTTGGCCATGCCCAGCCAATAACATGACCACCAAGCCATGTCCACCCAGTCACATGATCACCAAGCCACACCACCAACTAAGCCACGCCCACAGAAGCAGTTGTTAAAAAAATTGAATCCCACCCCTGGGTCTCCTTCTTAAGCAGCGGGTTGGATTGGAAGACCTCCAATTCTCTTCTGTTCTGATTGATTATTTAAACATGCCACATGCCATTTATTTCAATTAATCAGACTGTTGAATTTGACGGGGGAGCTTGGAAAAACTAATTGTGCACTTTATTGTGAAAGAATATTCTATTTTGATACGGAAAACAAATTCTGCATCCAGAATTTATCCCCAAATAGCATTTTCCACAATTCAAATGCATAATTCTGCATGTCTTTCCCTAATAATGTTGAGATTTCAGTAAAATTGAATTCATCACTGCTATGAAAGCTGCATTGGCTACAAGTTGGCTTTCAAATTCAATTCAAGATCCTGGATCCCTTTAATAGGACCTGGTTACCTGTGGAATTGGCTTTTCTCATTGTTTCCACCTACCAATTAGAGTGGTTGTTGTCCAGGTCCCTTTTATTAAAGAACGCCATCTTACGGAACCAAAGAGGTATGCCTTCTCTGTTGTGGCCCACACCCTCTGAAATAGTCTCCCTCCAGAAATAGAGATATTTTTAATCATTTTATTTTAGCTTTATAATTTGTAAACTTCCAAGAATTTTATGGAGTGGATAGTTATAATTAATTTATGAAATAAATATTCAGCAATTTATATAAAATGTATAATTACTTCCATTAGGGAAAAAAAACTTTTCCTGGAATTTGAAGCCACAAAGGAATTATCTATTAAAAGGAGATCCTTCTTCCTAGATCTTGGAGGCAAAATTATGTGTCAAGTTAAATGTCAAATATCTAACTTCAGCAAAACTGGTTTATCCAATCCCATGCTTTCACAACCAATGAATGTTAAAGCAGGTTTTATGGTTACAGTCTTGAAATTAAAATAAGGTCTTTCTGTCTCCTTAAGTGAGTTCAATTACAGTGTAATCATATGCATGTTATCCTTCAACTCTGCTCCTTGTTGACTATTGTACTGACTTCAGAGAATTTAAAAAAAGACTATGCAGTTTTCCTGTCAGTTCTTCAGTTTTTCACACCACTGAAGCTTTCTTTTAACAAGCATAACCATAGTTTTCTTTGTCTGTAATACATCTGTACGTTATCTTTTCTCTCACCCTTTCTTTAAAATTTTATTTAAAACCTCGCAATTATAATATCTTTTTCTCCACGATGGTGTCTAAAACAATTCAGCTTCATAATGATTTTGGAAGAAAGTTATGGCTGCTGATTGCAGTTTTGAAGAAGTGTATCATATTTTATTTTTCAGACAAGCCCAGGAATTACTTCATGATTCTGAACTTTCTGGTGCTAGTTTTGCTAAATTAATCTATGTTCCAGTGCATACTTAGCTTTTACTCTCACAGTTCTTCCTCTAGTCTGTATTCTAATGCTCAAGATTCCCTGGGTGTAATCTTCTGGACCCAACCTATATGAAATCAATTGAGTTTATTTTTGAGAAAATAGTGTATCAGATTTCTTTAAATAATGATACTGCTGCCTCTTTATGCCTACATAAACTGAAGGACTGAAGTCTGACTGATTTTAATTGTATTTAATTATGCATTGAGTGATGCCTAATTTCAGCCTGGATTAACTGAGTAAAGAATAAATCAATATCTGTTTCTTGGTGGTATGTATTGCCTCTTTCTCTCTCTTCCACTCTCTCATGACATGCTTCATTTCACATTTTCTCTGTCATTTTTTTCCACTTAATATCTGTTTCAAACTTAATTTATTTATTTTCTACCCGCTCCCTTTTCTCTTTTTGGACAAAGTAGTTCCTTAGAGAACTAAAAATTAATAACCAACGTTTGAGTTGACATTTCACATAAAAGATGTTCAACTGAATTCAGAATTATGTTATTGCTGCCCAATAGCAAACTTTTTCAATATTCCATAAACCATTTCTCTTAATCCCACTGGAAACACACCATGCTCTTTCAGTTTAATATCAGGTACAAGGCAGACCTTTAAGATTAAAAGTGTCCACCTGGTCCACCTGGTGATATTGCAGATTAATATCTTATGCTTTTGTGCTTTGCATTATATTTCTCTAATCTCCTTCCTTATATGGAAATGTTATTTAATTGTTTTTTATTATAATTATTATTATAATTATTATTATTATTATTAATTTATTTATTTAGACTTGTATGCCGCCCTTCTCCCTAAGGACTCAGGGGGGCGAACATATAAAAAGAGGAATATTTACAATAAAACAATATTAAACAGAACAAGTCTAAGATTGCTAAAAACATTAAAAACAATTAAAATTACAATAAAAAAACATTACAATTAAAACAACCCACCCCCGGGTCAATCCAGGCCGGCCTGCTGAAACAACCAAGTCTTCAGGTCTCGATGAAAGGAGCGGAGATCAGGGGCCAAACGAAGATCCGCAGGGAGCTGATTCCATAGGGTGGGCGCCCCCACAGAAAAGGCCCTAGTCCTGGAAACCGCCAGCCGACAATGCCTAACCGACGGTATTCTCAGGAGACCCCTCCCGTGGGAACGCACGGGGCGATCGGAATGTGATGCTGGCAGGAGGCGTTCCAAGTACCCTGGACCCAAGCCATTTAGGGCTTTATAAGTTGTTACTAACACCTTGAAGGAGACCCGGAAGGCAACTGGCAACCAGTGCAAGTCGCGCAGGAGGGGTGTAACATGGGAGTATCGGGATACCCCATCACTGCCTGTGCGGCCGCATTCTGCACCAGCTGCAACCTCTGAGTGATCCGCAAGGGTAGCCCCATGTAGAGAGCATTGCAGTAGTCGATTCTGGAAGTGATGAGTGCATGAGTGACCGTTCGAAGGGCATCTCAGTTCAGATAAGGGTGAAGCTGGCAAACCAGCCAAACCTGGGCAAAAGCCCCCCTGGCCACAGCCCCCACTTGCTCCTCCAGATTGAGCTGTGCATCCAGGAGGACGCCCAGATTCCTCGCCCTATCCACGGGGGGTAACACCTCCCCCCCATGACCAAAGATGGCACTTCCACTGAACACAGAGATGCCGGTAAGAACAACCACTTGGCCTTGGCCGGATTGAGCCAGAGCCTGTTACTCCCCATCCAGGCCTGCACCACCTCCAGGCACCGGGACATCACCGAGAGAGCATCACTGATCCGGTCTGGGATGGAGATATAAAGCTGGGTATCATCTGCATATTGATGATACCTCACCCCAAAACCACGGATGATCTCGCCCAGTGGTTTCAGGTAGATATTAAACAGGAGAGGTGAGAGAACCGACCCCTGAGGCACCCCACAAGTGAGGGGCCTCGGGGACGACCTCTGCTCCCCTGCCAACACCAACTGCGAGCGGTCCAAAAGGTAAGAGGAGAACCACCATAAAACAGTGCCCCCCACTCCCAACCCCCAGAGCCGTTGCAGAAGGATACCATGGTCCATGTGCATTTATTCAGATGTTAGTAAAATATAAACAATACAAATTATTTATTTATTTATTTATTTATTTATTTATTTATTTATTTATTTATTGGATTTCTAACCTGCCCCATCTCCTGAAGGACTCGGGGTGGCGTACAATCATAAAACAATACAGTTATACAATTTAAAAAATATTAAATAAGAAACCCAATTAAAAGCTAAGAATAATAAAACCATTGTCTAAAAAATTCCCCTCCCCACCCTCAGCCCAGGTCAGCATGTTGGAACAACCAGGTTTTGAGGCCCCGGCGGAAGGAGCAGAGGCAGGGGCCACCCGAAGCTCCAGGGGGAGCTGGTTCCACAGGGTGGGTGCTCCCACAGAGAAGGCCCTAGCCCTAGGGGTCGCCAGCCGACACTGTCTGGCTAACGGAACCCCAAGGAGGCCCACTCTGTGAGAGCGCACAGGATGATGGGAAACAGTTGCTGGCAGCAGGGTCTCCCGTAAACACAGGAGCAAATTATGGAAAGCAAATTAGTAGTAGCAGCACTTGTAGGCAAAAGAAACTCAGTTCAATTATTTACTAATGTCTTTAGGCATGTGCTCAAACATCAGATGTCAGGGTTAGATTTTCTTGAATTCAGAGAAAAAGAAGAAAATCAAAGAGAAATACAGAAAGACTTTATGCATAGGAGGTCTCTGAGATTTCCAATCCCCTTTATTTTTATTTCCTCGTAAAATACATGAAAAAAATCATATTGGGATGGAAATCCATTTAGGATTAGGGATAGGTTTATCCTTTATATCCTTCCTTTTTTTCTGGCTACTCAAATTGATACACTTTGAATATCCTCTGATTTTGTACTTCAATACCTCTGTGTTGGGGAACAATCATTAGAATAAAGCAGGGGTGTCAAACTCACATTGTCACGGTGTTGTCACATGATGTATTGTGAGTTTTTTCCTCCCTCGCTTAAACAGGGCATGGGCATGGCCAGCACAAGTTTTTCACCCCTGGAATAAAGCCACTCATTGAACTTTCTGATCTACTTGAATCTGAGTCTCCTTGATTCAGATACAAAACTTGAAACTACCAAATTTTTATAACATTAGCGAGTGAGGAGCTAGTGTTTACTGTCAATTTCATTTGATCATTGTAACCTGCATATCTATATTTCTTAATAGTCATGTACCTTTTATGTCTGTTTGTCTTTCTCTCTCCCACATACACATACCTTAAAGTCTTGGGAACAAATCAAAGTATATCGTTTTCATGTCTTGTTTAGGGGCTGCCTAGAATAAACTGGTTGATTAGCATCACAATGAAGATTCTGGATTCCATACAACTCCTCATTTGAGGACTATTTTTTTAAAGGTTTTTTATTTTTTAAGACAAACACAAACAAACAAAACATAAAAACATAAAAAACCATCTTCCATTTTATATATACATACAGTGTGTCAGTTGGTTACAAATCTTTTGTGCTATCCTTTTGTAGTCCTTACTTGCAATTTATATAAATCTTCACATTGTCAAACTAACATATACTTATATATTTATCAATTAATCATCCATGACTAACCTATTTATTCCATCATTTTATACGAGATAAAATTTTGTTTTAAAATTGATATTATACTTTCATCCAATCGTTATATATGTCTATATTATATTTTATATCAATCTATTAAACTTCTATTATGAAATTATCAAATCTAATATATTACCATGTCTTTTTATCCAACCATTGATAAAAACAAATCCCATATCATATTAAATTGTTTATCTTCCTGCTCTCTAATTTCAAATGTCAATTTACTCATTTCAGCACAGTCCATAATTTTCTTAATAACTTCCTCCTGCATAGGTATTTTATCATTTTTCCAATTCTTAGCAAATACAATTCTAGCTGCTGTTAAAACATTTACAATCAAATATTTCAACTCTTTATTGTATATTTCCAGTATAATTCCCAATAAAAAGATCTCTGGTTTAAAGTCTATATGTTGTTTTATCATTTTTTCCAACCATGTGTGGATTTTAGTCCAATATTTTTTTGCATCCAAACGTGTCCACCACATATGGTAATATGAACCAGATATCTGATGACATCCGGAAAAGCAAATGGCCTTGATGTTTTTAGATGCACAAAAAGCCTTTGACAATGTGAGTTGGCGATTAATTTTACTGCAATTGATACAGATGGGCTTTGGTAAAAAATTTATTCAAGCCATTGAAACGATATATTATGAACAAACTGCAAAGATTACAATAAATGGAGATATAACCAAATATATAGATATAAGAAAAGGGACAAGACAAGGTTGCCCACTGTCGCCTCTGCTGTTTGTGTTAACATTGGAAATGTTGAATAGGAGTATTAGAGAAGGAAAAGAAATAAAAGGAATGAAAATCAAAAAGGAAGAGTATAAATTGCAAGCTTTTGCAGATGACCTGGTATTTATATTAGAGGATCCATTGGAAGCAGCACCTAAATTAATAGAAAAGATAGAAGAATATGGAAAAGTAGCAGGTTTGAAAATAAATAGAGATAAAACAAAGATATTAACATGTTAGCAAGACGAAAGAAAGAGTTGGAAGAAATTTTAGAAATGCAGGTCACAAATAAGGTTAAGTATTTAGGAATATACATTACACCAAGATGTAGCATGCTGAAAGAGGACAATTACCTTAAATTCAAACAGCAGATTGCGACAGATTTGGCAAAATGGGAAAATTTACAACTATCATTGATTGGGAGAATAACTACAGTTAAGATGAATGTATTGCCTAGAATTTTATATCTATTCCAGACAATTCCAGTTCAGCTAGGGAAAAAGTTCTTTGAAGATTTAAATAGAATTGTGTTGAAATATATTTGGCAGGGTAAGAAAGCAAGAATAAAACTTAAACTGTTACAAGATGCAAGAATAAGAGGAGGGTTTGCCTTGCCTAATTGGGAGTTATATTATCAGGTGACAAGTTTTATGTGGGTAAAGGAATGGATAACATTAAGGAACACTAGATTATTGACTTTAGAAGGGCATGACTTGCTGCTTGGATGGCATGCTTTCCTTTGGTATAAAGGAACTAAAATGCAGGGGTATTTTAGAAGACATTATATTCGAGGTGCACTGTTTTTGAACTGGGAGAAGACAAAAAGACAATGTTACTTAAAAATTCCATTATGGATATCTACTGTTGAAGCTTTTTCCTATCCAGTAATATATAAAAAGGAACAAACAGATATTGTGAGATATTGAATGAAAAGGGTGAACTTAAATCTATGCAAGTGTTGGAAGAACAAGGTGTAAAAATGAATTGGTTTTCATATTTGTAAATGCAATCTAGATTTGATAAAGATTTTAAAACAGAAGATATTTATGATAAGTTGACTGATTTAGATAAAATGTTGATGGGTACTCATGAAAAGGTAATTAAAAAACTGTATGGACATTTATTAGGATCCAAACTGGAAGAGCAAGTTAAAGAAACAATGATTGCTTGGGGGAATTTTGGATATGGGATTGATTTAGAGAAGTGGCAAAAAATTGTGGTCTCAAAATTATAAAATGACAATGTCAACGGCTTATAAAGAAAATTTGTATAAGATGTTTTACAGGTGGCATTTATCCCTGATGAGAATTGTGAGAATGTTTAAGAACAAATCGGATAAATGTTAGGACTATTCTTATTAGTATATTTCTTTCCATATTTCTCCATAAATTAATTAATGCCGTGCGACATTTCTAAAATCTTATTTCTTGGTAGTAGTGATTAGTCATTTTGACTCATTAGTTATGTGTCCTTGGAGCTGTAAGCTTATTTTTCTCCCCTGCCCCAAAGATCAGTACATTGATCCATGGCTTTTTGTTTAATTGGTCCATTATCCAATATCACTAAGTGTTGGCCATATAAATCCATATATTGAAATTTTAAAAAGCGTTCAAATATATGGAAGATGGAATAATTGGGCAAAAGAGAATTAGCAAACGCTTAAGGTATAGTCTATCAACTATGTTGTTTAACATCTGAAACAAATGAAGCTTAAAAGTGCATATATGGCTGAAACAAAAGCAGCCAATGATATTCAATAAATAAGCTAATGGTTCATTGATTACAGAAGTGCTTCCAAACCTGAAGCTTCTAGATGTAATATAGTACTGGAGATAACAGTTTTTATTTCTTACAGCTGTTAACTGTTGTGACTGATCAAGTAAAGTGACTAGTAGTTTTTTTTCTTCCAAAGTGCAACAGCTTTTTTTTTTAATTACATTTATATGCCACCCTTCTCCGAAGACTCAGGGCGGCTTACAATTTTTGGGATACAATCCAGTGTGCTCAGCAATAGCCTTCATTCCATTGTATATGCCTGCTTATTACTAAGCGGCATTTTTACGAAGTCAGCTTATTGCCCCCAACAATCTTGGGTCCTCAATTTACCTACCCCGAGAGGATGGAAGGCTGAGTCAACCTTGAGCCTGGTGGGATTCGAGCCTACAGTAATTGTAGGCAGCTGGAACTTAAATGCAGGCATTTAACAGCCTGAGCCACCAAGGCCCTTTTAAAATCAGAATAATTTCAAAAGACATAGACAAGATACAAAGATTTACAGACAGTGGCAAGAAGGATTTCTCCTATAAAGATATGAGCATTTTGTATAGCTTCATTCTTCTAATTCATTTTCTGTTTAAAATGTCATTACTATTCAATAGGAAACCATGAAACTTTGCAGAAACATTTCTTCTAATTGGCTAGTTTCCTTTCCATTGTGGCAATATTGGATAGAACAGTTATCTGTTTTTTCATTCATTAAATACTTGGCTTGGCAATGGTGATATAAAGGTTGAGTATATATGTTGCAGCAATTAACATGTGTCAAATTACATTTATTCCTGCCAAGAATGCTCTTGGAGTCCAAATGGAGTCTGAACATTCTATAAATATATTAAAAAGTATGTTATATAATACTAAACCTGCAGATAAATCTTGATGCCTGATCTCCCTATCAATACTCAACCCATATTTGCAACAATTATTTTGGGGTTCCTCCAAAAAATGTTTTTTAATGTTGTTTAAACTAGCTTATAATATTGGAGTTTGCATGTAGTTTTTGGAGACTATAGAACAAAGCTGAGGAGAAAGTAATACTATTTTTAAAATGGTTATTAAAGATAACTAATAGAGACATTAAGCTATATTCCTATGTCCTTTCATCTTTCCTTTGTGCCTCCATTGGCTCCATTGCAACATTATTCACAATGATATTAATGTTCAAACAGTAGCTAGTAGAGTTTTTTTATTTTAAAGAGCAGGACACAATCATTCCAATAAAGTCAAAAGCAATGGTCAAAAGAATGTAAGTGGCTTGCAAAAGCAACATAAACATCACTATAAAAAAAATAAAATACAATCCAAGAAGTTTCAAGATAACAGTAATAATGCTTATGTTGTTGGTGCATTCTCCTGGGTTAGAGGGAAAAAACACTTTTACTTTTCTGAATACAGTATCTGATATCTTCTGTAACTATAAACAGTATGCTAGTTTGTTAGGAACAGTCACTTGGGAAAAAAAGTTAAATTCCTGTCTTCAGCGGAAGCTAGATTACATCATTAGGAAACTAATCTATTTTTTAAAATAAAATTACATTTCTCATCTAAATGGTGTCATGAATATGAAGTTTTGTTTAGGATGCAGGCTACTTAATATTAAGTTTAATCCAGTTAAACTAAGGGCAAAAACATGTTCACCAGATGTACTCATGCAGCAGAAATCCCAAGTCAACTTGAACAACTTGATCTTAGTTTTCCCTGCCAATTTGTTTAGTACTATGGTAAGCTTGGCCAGCATTGTATTTAATACTAAATGACTTTTGTTTGAGAATCATTGAAGCATAAAATGTTTCCTGACAATAATTAAGTAGAGGGAGTGTAAAAGGTGTCAGCTAATGAGTAGAGCCATTTATTCCCCGCCCCTTTCTCACACACACACACATATAAAGAGTTTTACTTTATAATGATAACCAATGATATTGTTATTGTTTGATTGAAAAAATAAGATTTTTTTTCACAGAACCAAGAGCGTAACCAGAAAGGAAACCAAGGAGGAAAGGTTGTTATGTTTTAATATAGACACCAATAACTTAGAGCTTTTATTGATGTTGCCACCATATATATCCATATTACTATCCTTCATTTTCTGTTTTTTTTTAAATATCACATTTTCATTCTTCCCTTTCCTTAAAGACCTTAGGGAGAAAAGGTACATGGGGTTATACCTATGTATATACTATATACTCCTATAAATCATCAAAGTAGATAGCAAAGCAGATTACTGACCACAATGTAATCATTATTGGGAGTCAAAGATACCTGAACTTATATAAGGGCCTTGGGTGGCTCAGGCTGTTAATTGCCTGCACTTAAGTTCCAGCTGTCTGCAATTACTGCAGGCTCGAATCCCACCAGGCTCAAGGTTGACTCAGCCTTCCATCCTCTCGGGGTAGGTAAATTGAGGACCCAAGATTGTTGGGGGCAATAAGCTGACTTCGTAAAAATGCTGCTTAGTAATAAGCAGGCATATACAATGGAATGAAGGCTATTGCTGAGCACACTGGGTTGTATCCCAAAAATTGTAAGCTGCTCTGAGTCTTCGGAGAAGGGTGGCATATAAATGTAATTAAAAATAAAATAAAATAAATAAATAATTAAAAAGTTCACATGGATCATTTTTCTATTCTTTAATTGAATTCAATTTTTATTTGTTTTAAATTCTTTTAGTATTATTTGTATTAGTACAACAGTCTTCCAGGGCTACTTATAGGGCACATTGTTAAGTCTCCCAGGAGTTTAGTTCTTTCTTCTCTATTTACACAAGATTATGTATAACGTTATGAATATGTTTGATCAGCAGACAGAAAAATGAGTTAAAATTTCAGTACCAAACTGTATCCAAAGCTTGCCTGAAATAATTTCCTTTGTATTCACTAACATGATATTCTTTTCTCAGTTGGACTACGCTTCTCTCAAATCACAGCTTCCTAATACCTGTTTGTACCAGGCCTGAACCCTGCAAGACTGAGTGGCTTTGGATACATAGAACCTCAACACACAGTTTTTTGTCATCCTTAATTCTAGACAGGGTTGCACTATCCTATTCAGATCCACTTTGCAACTTAGATGTTCTTGTGTACTCACAATTCCTGCTCAAAAAGTAGTTGGCGGGTGTGACTAGGAGAGCATTGGCTTAGTTTTGATTTGTGCATCACCTGTGACCTTTCCTGAATCTGGGCTAGCTGCACTCAGTTACTCAAGCTCTAGTAATCTTGCATGGTCTACTTGGATGTGCTCTACATGGAACCACTCTTGAAATCCATTCAGAAACTTCAGCTATTATGAAGTGTGACAGTCTTTGGGAGCCCTAAAATGGCTTATATATCTCAGCTCCATGAACTGTACTGGTTGTCAATCTGCTTCTGACCATAGTTCAAGGTGTTGGTTATGATCCCTAAAGCCAACATTCTGACTGTCGAACCCATCCAAAGCAAGCACATTTAAGGCCTCCAGGTGTCTGAATGCAAAACTTTATTGAGTACTTCGGCACTGATGAAAGCAAAACCAGCTCTACCTAATTCCCACACAAACCCACATAGTTACAATATGGATTTACCCCTCCCCCTATTAGTGAAGGTCACATTGTCCAATTGAGTGTCATTATATTGTTGTGAGAAAAGTCTTTAGCCTTGGCAAATGTGACCAACATGTACTTGGTTCCCATGGCTCTTCTTCTTGAAGTCTGGAGCCTGCATTCTATCTCACCCTTTCCTTCCCCCTTGTTCTTTGGCAAGTTGAGAGCGATAATGGTTGACACAGAATAAGCATACCTTGAGTTTGACAAGTAGCATCCAAACTACTTGATGGACAGTGCTAGTTAGGCCTGTCTCACTTGTGCTGGCAGAGAGAGCCTGCTAAGGATCAGTCAAAGAACTCCAACTATTGGGATCCAAAAGAGCCTTCTCTGCCATAGCGTCTGCCCTTTGGAACATCCTAATCCTTCCCCCCTGGCTTAGATCTGCCCCAACCCTCCTATCCTTCAAGAGCTTCTCCCCATCTGTCTTTTAATCTCATATTACTGTCCTTTCATTGTTATTTCATTGTTTATTTTATTGTTTTACTATTTTGGTACTGTTAGATTTACACTTCTTTTCATTTCTTTGTTTTTACTGTTGTAAGCCATCTAGAGTTCCATGATGAGATAGGCAGCAAATAAATAAATAAATAAATAAATAAATAAATAAATAAATAAATAACATATTCATCCTATATGTTGTTTACTTATAACAAACAGTGGTACATTTCTAGTTTCCATTGAAGAATCACAAGTTTCCTACCTCTAACAAATCATTATTCTATTATACAATTCAATATAATGGTTTGCTTTCTAATCAAAATTTAAGTTTTATTTCATTTCCAAGCAATTCTCAATTTGATGTACCCTTTAGCTATTCTTTTAATGGAAAAGTATGGTATAGACAAGCAGATCCACTTCTCTGACAATTACTTCAGAGTGTGCTGAGTAATATATTTCTATAAGTCTTCATCCTGGATACCAGCTTTTAAAATCTAATTTCAACTCATTTCCATGATGGAAAAAGGCAAAGATGAAAGAGACTAGAATTACAAAGCGATTGTAGTTATTGGACAGCAATACAAGAGCCTGGAAAGCATTATAAGAAAACTTACTTGATTTATATAGAGACCATTATTTAGAATACCTGTATACTATACATCTTTTCTCTTTGCTTTTCTAGTTTGTGGTAATTTGCTTTTCATTATTTTTACAAGGCCAAAATACATCTCGGTTTGCTTTATAGTGAATAGAACAGAATATGGTTGTAGTTATGGCTGCAGACCAGAGTTAGATAGAAGCACATTAAATTAAAAAATTAAAAAAGAATAAAAATGTAGTATAATTCATGGCAAGTTCATCAATGGGCAATCAAACCATGTGATTTTACAATCAGTCTAACAAAATTTGCCTATTTGAAGGAGATTGAATCAGACTTATCTGATAACAACTGTAAATTAAAAATATCAGAATTTCCCACGTGTCTTAACAGTTAAAATTATCAGGCCGGGGCAAGCATCCATATATAATAGATGGTACAATATAACAGGATACAATATAAGGGCACAATATAACAGGACATAAGCTATAGTTTAAATAGCCCTCTGTCTGCTGGTGTACAATCTTAGCTAATATGGGACTTTTTTGTATAGGTCATTCAAAATTACTGGGGGGAGAGCATTTAAAGCAGGCTAAAGTTAGTGTTCTTCAGAATTTGGCAGTGGTTGTATGATGTAAATATCTCACTGGTATGTAAAAGGAGTTTGATTGCTTAGAAAAAAATGTTCTTGAGGAAAGCAGACTGGTCCTATTGGTCTTTGACAAGTTGTTTGAATGAAGTGAATGGCCACTCATAGGCCATCATTAAGAAAGCCTCTTGGATATGTTGCAGTTTTGTGAAATTGTCCTGGCCAATACTGGTTTGTAACCATCCTCAGTAGGAAAGAATTCAAATCTATGGGGGGGAAACAGTAACTTCAGCCAGAGTGCTATTATATAGTTCCATGTGCCCATTTCATCTTTAGTCAGCCCTGCTTCTCTCAATATTATATTTGGAACACAAGGGGATATCTGGAAAAGAATGCTTCAAGAAGAGTAAAGGATGTTTAAGGTCTTAGCTGGGCACATACTTTGTAGTGAATCTGCAAATCACCATCTCAGTTCATTGACAGACAATCAGAGTCTGAGTTTTAATAAATGTCCTTTAGCTCAGAAACATTCCAAGCCATACACCATGCTCAATCATGAAGGGAAAAAAACCTTCCTTTAAAAAACTAGTACGAAAATTCCAAGGAAGCAGAACAAGAAGCAATGTGCCATTATTCTCTCTCAGCCCTTGACTAAAATAGAATTAACTTGAAAAATAAATTTCTAGGTAGCAGCTGAATCAGAGGGAACATTTATTTTCATGGACAATTATTCTCTATAAGAATAGCTAAACATGTCTATAGCCTTAGAACAGTATGTCTAATAGTCTTTATTTCACTGGACAAATTAGTGAAGTGTGAGACCTTAAAAAAAGCAGTAAGGGAAAAAAGTGTGCAAATAAAGCATCCCAGCTCTGAGATGTATGGACAGTCTGCAACTGTGGTTCAGCTTATTAATCTTCATAAACAAACCCAAAGACCAAGTTAAAGGCATAGTCATTATTCATCAGTTAAATCACTGTGTTCTACCTGAGAATAACCTTCAATATTTATCACAGTCATCCTTAGCCCTTATTCCACTAACACAAAAAATAATAACAAATGATGAACACATGATGATGCTAGAGATTATTCCAAATGGTCATACAGGATCATGTTATGTCTCAGGAGTACATCTCCTCTCCCCTTCTCCTGGAACATTTTTCAATTGATGTAATAATAACCTTGGGGAAAACGTCTTTTTTTGAAGTATGAATTTATTTAACAAGTATTATTAAATTTTCCAAAGAATTCAGAAATTTCAAAAGCTATAAAGTTAAGCTTTCTGCATGAGAACGGACCGGTAGAGTTTACATTGGCTTGAATCGAAGAACTTTGGTTATAAACCTCATGCTTTGAAATTCAGCTGCCACCTCACTTCTTCACTGGTCTTGTTAGGTAGATAAGTAAGTCAGTAAGTCAGTCAGTCAGTAACTACAGTCCTGGTAGAAAGATGATAGGGGCTTTTCAAACTGTATTCCATATTCCCTAGGATTCTGTAAAGATGTGTGTGTGTGTGGTTTGTGTGTGTATATACACTATATGGACTAAGGGTTGGGGTGGGGACAATCTCACAAGGACTAAGCAGCAATGTACATACTACAAGAAATAGAAAGGGGTTTCTTTTCCCATTTAGTTACTGTATGTCCTATAAATAAAACATCCTTTTCTTCAAAGCTTTGCCACCCTTCTCCAAAGCATGCCCAACAATTCAATAATCTCCAATAAACTAATAAGTCTTAAATAGTGTAAAGCAGCCCACATTATTAAAACCACTTATTTTTCAACCACCACAGTATTAGTCCATTTTTGTTGTTAACCATATCTTTACACTCTAGTTGTCTTTCTAGTCATCCTTCCCAGAGTTTCCATGGTAATCTGAGACTCTCCATATAATAATAACAGCTGAAGCCCAGCACATTTTTCTCTTCTTTTCAAAACTTCCTGTAAAAAATTAAATTATGTTCTCCTTCTCAGCAAACTAGCAGAAAGTATGTGTTTGTATTACTGTCTGGATACATAAAAGGCCAGCAAAAAAACATGGCTGAATGTCATCAGTTAGGTCTGCATGGCTGTTACTAGCAGTAATGAAGGAGCTAAAGTTTAAATATTTCCAAAACAAAATTTGCAGGCAAGAATCATTGACTTGAAAAATCAAAGGCAACAGAAGTAAAGTCTAATGGAAGACAAGGTAGCTAGATACTATCACTGGTAAAACAAGTAGGATCTTACAAAAACTCAAATAAAAGTTTTTGTAAGATCCTACTTATAAGCAATCCCAGCAAAATCATGTCTATTGAGTCAGGAAAAATCAGAAGTGACTGAACAACTGCACAAATCTAATAATTTGCCATTTTTCTCCCTGAATAGCTTGCACAGACAAAGTTGAATAAACCATCTATGGCATATAATCTTCCATTTATAAAGAATAATCTATCAACCCTTTTTCTTCCTTTCATCTATCATATCTCATTCATCTTTCATACAGGAAATCAGGGAAAAATATTTTTAATACTTGTGGCCATAGAAACATGTCTTTTCATATAATCCACTTATATTTAAAAGCATAGTAATGGTTTTTTTTGAAATTTATAAATAAAAGGCAAACTAAAAGTGAACAAAGGCTAATTTAATATGCACTGATACGAGTGTGCCAATATAACTGATATGTCTAAAGGAACATTTTTTATTGGATAAAATTATTTAGCTCATAGACTGTATAGTTCTTCATGAGCCATAAGTATTCTATAGTTTAATTTACAAGAGCAGAGAAAAATAGGTAACAGCTGACTCTTGGTAGCCTAATTTACTTCCCATGATTGATATATTATCAATCAAAGAAGATATCTTAAAAACTCAAGAAAAATAATTATTTTTAATTCACAGTTCTTTCATTTCTCATTCTAGTAAACAGTCCTACAGTTGACTTGAATCAACTGACAGATACAAATACATCAGAATAAATTATGTTTTAATTTAATACAATAACAAAAATGCACTAAGAAAAAAATAGTGATTATATAAGGGAAAAAAGAATGTCTCAAATTAAAACATATTAACAGAAAAGATCCATTCAGTAGTAATCATAGATACAATTACATCTAGAACATATATTATCATATTTCATCATTTCATTTTTAGAATATAGAAACTTAATAAAAAATAAAGAAAATAGATATCAGACTAATAACTTGGATCTATTCCATAAAATCAGGGAAGCAGGTTTATTTGAAACTATGTAAGTTATTCTCTTTGTTATGACCCAGGTAATGTGTATAGTAATCTGAAATCAAAACAAGACAAATTAGTATGAGTTAAAGAATTGCAATCTCCACCCATTTTTAAACATTCTTTGAGGGTTCCAGTGAACAAAAAATAATATTTTCTCTTGAATTTGTTTCATTTTAAAAAATGAAGTTCACATTTTTAATAGCTGGGCCAGAGGTGGTATTCAGCAGGTTCTGACCAGTTCTGGCAAACTGATAGCAAAAATTTTGAGTAGTTCAGAGAACCAGCAAATACCACTTCTTACTGGAGATTTTACAGTATCCTTCCCCTGTCACGCTCACCAAGCCATGCCCTCAGAACCGGTATTAAAAAATTTGAATCCCAACTCTGAGCTGGGCCCACTGGATTGCCAAATGATATTCTAATTTTCATTTCATACTTCACTTGTGTAGCATAACTAATATAATCTTTAATTTTCCTTTTTAATTTTCCATAAAATTGAATTGATGATTTCTATTCAAGTACTGTGACTCCTAAGAAGCCTAAAACTGCAGGTAATACAGAAGTATTTGAAGATACAGGCCATACTTTTAAATTAAAACATATACATTGATTACATTGCTGAGCAAATCATACTCGGGTAAGTCATACTCAACATATTAAAAGTCAGTTGATTTAAATAGTTGATTCCTTGTTTAGCCCAATAATTCCAATAAAATATTTATATTTGAGTCATTTTACAACATCAATTTTTCATGTGTTTCATAAACAGAATATAATCATTCATCTATCAATACCCAAATGCTCTGGCAATTTTTCAAGGAAGGAAGTGAAGCTCTTGGGTTAATATACCTGGACTTTAAGACTAATGATATTAAAATAGACATTATAACAATATTATTTTAGAGGGATTTCAGTGTTAATTCCTACTGATATTTTTACACAGATAAATTAATGAGAATGTTTTGTTGCTGGCTAAAGCTCTTATGACCTCTATGGCAATACTGAGGCTCCATTACAATATTGGCATCTTGAATATACCAGATTTCAACTATATTTCTGGATTTTATTTTATCACTTTGCAGAGTGAGATGGGAGATATATAAATTTCATAGAATTTATTTATTTATTTATTTATTTATTAGTGGGATTTATATGCCGCCACATCTCCGAAGACTTGGGGTGGCTCACAGTTAAAAGAACAATAACAATAAATACTTTAAAAAGAATTAAACTAGACAGCCCCAAAAACATAATTACAAAATACAAAACTTAAAATCAATCCAAAATCTAAAACCACCCCTCCCAAAGGTCACAGCCTGGATTGGTTAAATAACCAGGTCTTCAGGTCATGGCGGAAGGTGCGGAGGTCAGGGGCCAGGCAGAGCCCCAAGGGAAGTTGATTCCAGAGGTCAGGGACCGCGACAGAATAGGCACGTTCTCGGGGGACCGCCAGCCAGCATTGCCCGGCCGACGGGACCCCAAGGAGTCCCTGTCTATGAGTTCGCACAGGGCGGTTAGTATTCGATGTCGGCAGCAGTCGCTCCCTTAGATAATGAGGACCCATGTCATGTAGGACTTTGTATGTTAAAGTTAAAACCTTGAATCATAAGGGTGGAAGGGACCTTGGAGGTGTTCTATTCCAAACCCCTGTCCAAGGCAGGAAACCTTATACAAATGAGGGAGGGCAGAAAATAAGACTTTCCATTATTATTATTCTCCTTTGGCTCATCTGAAGATCAAGTGTGCAAAGCTCTGAAATCTTAGCAATGTTTTAGAGAAATGTAACAACAATTGCTCTAAAATCCATCACAAATTTTTTTTTAAAAAAAGAAACAACCAAAGCAACTGTTTCATATTGATTAAAGCTTAAAGCTTAAAATTCTTACATAATAAAAATCACTGTCACTATTTCTCCACTAGGGACATATTAACTTGTTAGATTCAAAAAGAGGAGCTCCCTTATCTAATAGCTAATATAAATGTTAAAAATTGGACAAAACTAATTGACTTTATACTGCCTTGTTAAGGATTCATGCTGTTGTGAGCTGGAGAATCCACAGAGAAGTCAGTAAAATATGGGTGCAGCAGAAACCTTGTGTCTTCTGAAGCCCCACCTTTTTTTAAATTTGCATCGCACATGTGCACACAATGGGCAGTAATTATGTGGTAATGGCTGCCATCTTGACTTTTTTACTACTTCTTCAGGCACTCTTACTTGCTTCAACAGGCAGCTTGGCAATGTTCCCCTCAAGAGAAGCATGATTTACTTATTGTTTCATAAATCATATGGTTAAATTATGAATAAATTAGAGTTTTGGACTGACATTGTCAAGATGTTTGTGTAAACCAAGTATCTCTTTTTTTCTTTTCTGACAGTAATGACATTATTTGTGGCTAGAAAAACTGACACAAATCAATGTTGTGATCCAAAACAATTTCAGTTGCATTGCACATATATACATTTAAAGTATGGGATAGTTTTGCAAAAAAAATATATAGTCCTTGCTTCTGATTATTAGTCCTTCTCTACCAAGCCAACACATCCAAAAAGTTTAAGGTAGGTGTTTGAAATTTCTATTCTCCACAGCTGACTTATCATTGATCTAAAAATACCAAATACTCTAGAGAACCTGCTCAAAAAGCAAATACTCAGAATAATCACCCTTAAAGGAAACTAAATGACATAATTTAGGTGAAAATATTAAACTTTAATTCTGATAGATAACAGAGAATTGTGTTCCTGTTATCCCAAATTCCACATGTTTTATTTAAACATTGTTTTTTTTTTAATTTTTAATTAGTTTTATTTAATAATTAAACATAACCAAACAAACAAACACTGACATAAACAAAACGTAATCAAACACAAAACATATGTTACAGTCGAACCTAGTACGGCTAGGCTCATATCATTCATTGTCCATCATTTGTTAAGTCCAATTCAGAAAGTCTGTTAAGTCTTTTTCTTATCTAACCATCCATAAAAGTTGTTCCAGGTTTTGTAATAGTCCGTTTCTTCCTTATTTTTAATTTCCATTGTCAATTTGTCCATTTCTGCGCACTCAATTATTTTCTTCGTAAGTTCCGCTTCTGTTGGAGTTTCAGTGTTTTTCCACTTCTGTGCAAAGGCCATCCTTGCCGCTGTAATAATATGGATCATTAAATAAAAGATTTCCTTCGGATAGGTCTTATTGGTGATTCCCAGTAGAAAAAATTCTGGTTTGAAATTAATCTCTACATCACAAATTTCGTAAGCATTGATGTATTTCTTTCCAATATTCCTGGGCCTTTCCACAACTCCACCATATATGATAATATGTACCTCTTTCCTTATTACACTTCCAACAAGAGAGGAAATTTTATTATTCATTTTAGATAGTCTTGTTGGTGTTATATGCCATCTATAAAATAATTTGTACAGATTTTCTTTAAATGGAATTGCAAGGGTTATTTTTTATTTCTAGTCCAAATATTTTGCCAATCATTCAAAGCTATGCTGTGACCAAAATCTCTCATCCAGCGTATCATTGTTTCTTTGACAGTTTCTTCTTCCAATTTAGTTTGTAATAATACTTGGTATGTTTTTAATCATTTTTACATCTGGTCCTAACAAGATTTCATCTAATTCCGTCCTAGTTTTACTAATACCCAATTCCTTTTTGTCTTCTGCATGTTTAGCTTGGAGTTGTAGATAGGCCCACCATTCCAATTCTATTCCCTGTTCATTCAACCGCTGTCTAGTTTGTAAATCTCCTTTTTCATCTAACAGTTCTTCATAAGTAATAATTTTGTCGTATCTTAGCAGGTGTGGATGCATCAAAGCTTCTAATGTTGATATCCAGATTGGTATTTGAATATACATTTGTTTCTTAATTTTGAACCAGGTGTGTAGAAGTGTCTGTCTTACTTTGTGTTTCAAAACGTAGCTGTGTCCCTTTAAACTATCTTGTCTAAGAAAAAGTGCCATCCTGTCTGGAGATTATAGCCTTCTAATGTTAGTATCCTTGTATTTGTGTGATTTATCCAGTCTTTTATCCAAGTCATAATTGCAGCACTATAATACAGCTCCCAATCTGGTAGGCCAAATCCCCCTTTCAGTTGCATCTTGTAGTAATTTTAGTTTTATCCTTGGTCTTTTTTTTTGCCAAATAAAATTTGATGTTAATCTATTTAATTCATCAAAGAAGGATTTTTTAATTTTATGGGGCTTTTGAAAAGAAATAGAATTTTTGGTAAGATATTCATTTTAATCGTGGCTATCCTGCCCATAAAGGATAATTTTAAATTGTTCCATCTTATTAGGTCTTCCCTTATTTGTTTAATAAGTGGGTCATAGTTGTCTTTCTTCAGTGTGCTATATCTGGGGATATAATGATTCCTAAATATTTAATTTTTTCAACAATTTCAATGCCCATTGTTGAGGTCAGTAATTCTTTCTGTTTACTTGTCATATTTTTAGTAATCATTTTTGTTTTCTTTTTATTTATTTTTAATCCTGCTACTAAACCAAATTCATCCAATTTTTGTAAAAGTTTAGGTCCTGAAGATTGAGGTTCTTCCAGAATGAAAAGAAGGTCATCTGCAAATGCCTGTAATTTAAATTCTTCCCTTTTTACTTTTAGTCCTTTTATATCATTGTCTTTTTAATTGTCCTAATTAAAGCCTCTAATGTCATAATGAACAGCAGTGGTGACAATGGACAGCCTTGTCTCGTCCTTTTGTATTTGAAACTTTTCTGTAAGTCCCCCTTAATTAAAATTGTAGCATATTGTTTTTGATAGATAGCCTTAATTACATTAGAGAATTTAGGTCCTAACTTCAAATATTCACTTTGTTGTAGAATAAAGTCCCATTTCACATTATCAAATGCCTTTTGGGCATCTAAGAATAGCAATGCAGCTTGTTCTGCACTCCGATCCTCATAATACTCTAATATGTCCAACGCTACTCTGATATTGTTTCTAAGATGTCTCTGAGGGAGAAAGCCATTTTGGTCAGGGATATGAGTTTATTAAGTATTTTTTTAGTCTCTCTGCCAAGATCGTCATAAAGATTTTATAATCTACATTAAGAGAGAGATTGGCCGATAGTTCCCTGGTTCTGTTAGATCGAGCCTGATTTGGGAATGATGGATATTTTAGCTTCTTGCCATGATTGAGGACAATTCGCTTTGTCTAAAACTTCATTGAAAATTTTTACCATTTCCTTTCCTAAAATTTCTTGTTGTGCTTTATAAATCTCTGCTGGTAAGCCATCTGGACCTGGGACTTTATCTATTTTTGTTTGTTGATAGCCTCATAGACTTTTGAAGGGTTATAAAATGGTTTAACGCTTTTTCATCTTCTTCTGAAATTTGTGTGAGATCTGTATTTTTAAGTATTTTAAAATTTGGTCTTCTGTAACATGACTTGTCTCTGTGTATAGATCTTTATAGTATTTTTGAATAATCTGCCTTTTATCCTCCTCTTTATAACATATATCCCCTTGTTCATTTCTTAATTTAGTAATCCATCTTTTTTCATTCTGTTTTTAAGTTTAGAGGCTAACCAACGTCCTGGTTTATTTTATGCTTTCAAATTGGTATTGCTTTGTCCTCTTTTAGTTCTGAGCTAGTTCCTCCTTCTCAGTTAAATTTATTTTATGTTTAATCTTATCCAATTGAAATTTGACTTGCTCATCTTGTGGGTGGTTTGCAGTCTTTCATGCCATTCATCATATTCCTGCTGTAATTTTATTTTCTTTTGTCTTTTTTCTCTATTTTTCCTGGCCATGTATTTAATAGACACTCCTCTCATCACTGCTTTGGCAGTATCCCAATTGTTTTGAAGGGAGGTGTCTTGAGGGTTATTTTCTTGAAAAAAAAATTCTAATTCTTTTGTCAATATATTATTAAAAACTTCATCTTTTAAAATCGACCTCTGAGCATCCAATTGTTTGATTGTGGTTGTTGTCCTTCCCATCTAAGCCTAATCATATTATGGTCTGCTAGTGTAGTTGGTTCCATTGTTATATCTAGAATTCCTGAGTTTAATTTTTTGGTCGCCCAAACCATGTCAAGTCTTGACCAGGACATGTATGTTAGAATAATAAGTAAACTGTTTTTCTTCTTCGTGTTCCTCTCTCCAGACGCACTAATATTAAATTCCTTCATGAGATCAAAAATATTTTTGGTAATTTTTTTTTTCCAGATTGGTGTTATTTCCTTTATAGTCTAATAGTTTATTTACATTGAAGTCTCCTATGATAAATAACTGTTGATATTGCAAATTTTAAGTTTATCATATAATTTCTGAAAAAAATTCTTGGGGCCATTGCATGCAAATTACCACTAATAAACATTTAATTTGTCCCAGTTCAACTTCTACCAGTGTCCTACCATCTTTGTCAGAGTATATTAATGAAGCAGGGATCCTATCTTTATATAAAGTACTACCTCTTTTTTTCTTTTGGTCTAAAGCCTAAACATACATATTGCCTAATTTTTATTCTCTAATAGATGTTTCTGTTTTTGGGTGATATGGACTTCTTTGTAGTGCTATAATGTCTGCTTTTTGAATTTGTAGGTGCTTAAAACCTTTTACCGGTGAGTTTAATCCATTTATGTTCCAAGATATAAGATCGGATAGATTTGCTTTTATGGATCCTATATTTAGCTCCCCTTGTAATTCTAATGTCCATGGGTTCTTCTGGAACTTCTGGTTTCATTGCTATCATCTTTACTGTCAGTTATATTTACCTTTATATGTCTCTAATCTTTTCCTTTCAGCTCTCCTAGCTTCTTCCCTGTCTTCATCTACCCCTCCTGTTTTGTGTTGGTCAAAAAAACATCTCTGTTTCTATAGTCTCAATTTTATATTTTGTCGTACAGGTAACCATTATACCTTCTGGGACTAACCATCTAAATTAACATTTTGTTTTATCAGTTTGGTCGTTAAATTGATATGGTCTTCAAATCTCTTTTTTTGGGGTTTGTTTAAGAATTATTATTGTTTTATCGGCATACTGTAAAATATTATCTCTGGATCTATGTAGAATTTCATCTCTAAGAGATTTCTTGACAAATTTAACATGTATCTCTTGGTAGGTTAAATCTCCTAGCGTAGTTGGTTTGGACTCTGTACAGTTCGTCAATTTCCTTCATTAAATCTTTTTTCCATCTCTAGTGTGCCAGCTAAAATATCTGTCATAACCTCCCATAGATTTTCCCTTTCTTCCTTCACATTTTGAAATCTTAAATAATATGCAGCTTTTTCTGACTCGAGATGGATGATTGCAGTTTCTAATTTTTTATTCTCTCTTACTAACTTTTCTGTCAGCTCATCTACTCTCTTTTCCTCTTTGGTCACCTTTGTTTCTATTTCTAATATTTTTTCCTGATTTTCCTCATCTCCTGCTGAAATATTTCAAATTTTTTTTTCTTTATCTTTTTGTCTTTCAAATCTAACTTTAACCGACCCAATTTCCTTTTCATCTCCTCGTGATTTTGACCATCATTTCCTGCATGCTTAACAATAAACTTTGTAGGTCCTTAGAGGAATTTGCACGTTCTTTAGGAGCGCCTCAATTGTCTTTTTGTGCAGAGGGACTCTGCACTGTCATGGTAGTTGATAATTGGTTAGGAGCTTTCCTAACTGTGCCAGTCTTAGAAATATTGGTAGTACTCCATTTTTCAAATTGCTAGAGTTTTTTCACAATATCAATTGAAATTCACTTTTTCCCCTTGTTTCTTTCCCACCAAGTCAAGTTTATATCCCAATCTCCTCCCTCTTTTGTTTTAGTGTAGACAAAATTATCTTAATTATCTTAATACATATAACATAGATATACTTATTCAATACTTATTTATACTTATCTAATATCTCTTCTAATATTTAGAACATAAAAATAATTCTTTCCTAAGTCATCAACAATTCTAGTGAGACGCTTATCAATTATATAATTATGTGATTCAGTAGTTTTAGGTAAATAGTTATTTAAATATTAAGATATTAAAAAAGTATTAGCAAAATATTAACAGTTGTTTTAATATACAGTAGTGATTAGAAAGAAAATAGAAGACAAGAGGTAAGAGTATAATTATAGAAAAATTTTTAAGTATAGAAAAGGAGAAAGGGAAAGGAAAGAAAAGAAACAGAATCAGAGAAAGTATCTATGTAAGAGTTACAAGTTTAAAGTTTAGAAAGGAAAGTAATTCGAAAGTCTAATGTATCTAAAGTATCACTTCACTTCCGTTTT
>CM019154.1:11210552-11298707 GCA_009733165.1 Naja naja | reverse complement strand
TAATTGCAGCACTATAATACAGCTCCCAATCTGGTAGGCCAAACCCTTTCAGTTGCATCTTGTAGTAATTTTAGTTTTATCCTTGGTCTTTTTTTTTGCCAAATAAAATTTGATGTTAATCTATTTAATTCATCAAAGAAGGATTTTTAATTTTATGGGCTTTTGAAAGAGAAATAGAATTTTTGGTAAGATATTCATTTTAATCGTGGCTATCCTGCCATAAAGGATAATTTTAAATTGTTCCATCTTATTAGGTCTTCCTTATTTGTTTAATAAGTGGGTCATAGTTGTCTTTCTTCAGTGTGCTATATCTGGGGATAATGATTCCTAAATATTTAATTTTTTCAACAATTTCAATGCCCATTGTTGAGGTCAGTAATTCTTTCTGTTTACTTGTCATATTTTTAGTAATCATTTTTGTTTTCTTTTATTTATTTTTAATCCTGCTACTAAACCAAATTCATCCAATTTTTGTAAAAGTTTAGGTCCTGAAGATTGAGGTTCTTCCAGAATGAAAAGAAGGTCATCTGCAAATGCCTGTAATTTAAATTCTTCCCTTTTTACTTTTAGTCCTTTTATATCATTGTCTTTTTAATTGTCCTAATTAAAGCCTCTAATGTCATAATGAACAGCAGTGACACAATGGACAGCCTTGTCTCGTTCCTTTTGTATTTGAAACTTTTCTGTAAGTCCCCAATTTAAAATTGTAGCATATTGTTTTTGATAGATAGCCTTAATTACATTAGAGAATTTAGGTCCTAACTTCAAATATTCACTTTGTTGTAGAATAAAGTCCCATTTCACATTATCAAATGCCTTTTGGGCATCTAAGAATAGCAATGCAGCTTGTTCTGCACCGATCCTCATAATACTCTAATATGTCCAACGCTACTCTGATATTGTTTCTAAGATGTCTCTGAGGGAGAAAGCCATTTTGGTCAGGGATATGAGTTTATTAATATTTTTTTAGTCTCTGCCAAGATCGTCATAAAGATTTTATAATCTACATTAAGGAGAGATTGGCCGATAGTTCCCTGGTTCTGTTAGATCGGAGCCTGATTTGGGAATGATGGATATTTTAGCTTCTTGCATGATTGAGGACAATTGCTTTGTCTAAAACTTCATTAAAAATTTTTACCATTTCCTTTCCTAAAATTTCTTGTTGTGCTTTATAAATCTCTGCTGGTAAGCCATCTGGACCTGGGACTTTATCTATTTTTTGTTTGTTGATAGCCTCATAGACTTCTTGAAGGGTTATAAAATGGTTTAGCGCTTTTCATCTTCTTCTGAAATTTGTGTGAAATCTGTATTTTTTAAGTATTTTAAAATTTGGTCTTCTGTAACATGACTTGTCTCTGTGTATAGATCTTTATAGTATTTTTGAATAATCTGCCTTTTATCCTCCTCTTTATAACATATATCCCTTGTTCATTTCTTAATTTAGTAATCCATCTTTTTTCATTCTGTTTTTTAAGTTTAGAGGCTAACCAACGTCCTGGTTTATTTGCATTTTCAAATTGGTATTGCTTTGTCCTCTTTAGTTTCTGAGCTAGTTCCTCCTTCTCAGTTAAATTTATTTTATGTTTAATCTTATCCAATTGAAATTTGACTTGCTCATCTTGTGGGGTGGCTTGCAGTCTTTCATGCCATTCATCATATTCCTGCTGTAATTTTATTTTCTTTTGTCTTTTTTTCTATTTTTCCTGGCCATGTATTTAATAGACACTCCTCTCATCACTGCTTTGGCAGTATCCCAATTGTTTTGAAGGGAGGTGTCTTGAGGGTTATTTTCTTGAAAAAAATTCTAATTCTTTTGTCAATATATTATTAAAACTTCATCTTTTAAAATCGACCTCTGGAGCATCCAATTGTTTGATTGTGGTTGTTGTCCTTCCCATCTAAGCCTAATCATATTATGGTCTGCTAGTGTAGTTGGTTCCATTGTTATATCTAGAATTCCTGAGTTTAATTTTTGGTCGCCCAAACCATGTCAAGTCTTGACCAGGACATGTGGCGGTTAGAATAATAAGTAAACTGTTTTTCTTCGTGTTCCTCTCTCTCAGACGTCACTAATATTAAATTCCTTCATGAGATCAAAAATATTTTTGGTAATTTTTTTTCCAGATTGGTGTTATTTCCTTTATAGTCTAATAGTTTATTTATGACTGCATTGAAGTCTCCTATGATAAATAACTGTTGATATTGCAATTCTTTAAGTTTATCATATAATTTCTGAAAAAGAATTCTTGGGGCCATTTGGTGCATAAATTACCGCTAATAAACATTTAATTTGTCCCAGTTCAACTTCTACCATAAGTGTCCTACCATCTTTGTCAGAGTATATTAATGAAGCAGGGATCCTATCTTTTATATAAAGTACTACTCCTCTTTTTCTTTTTGTCTAAAGCCGCAAACATATTGCCTAATTTTTTATTCTCTAATAGATGTTTCTGTTTTGGGTGATATGGACTTCTTGTAGTGCTATAATGTCTGCTTTTTGAATTTGTAGGTGCTTAAAACCTTTTTCCTTTTACCGTGAGTTTAATCCATTTATGTTCCAAGATATAAGATCGGATAGATTTGTTTTTATTGGATCCTATATTTAGCTCCTTGTAATTCTAATGTCCATGGGTTCTTCTGGAACTTCTGGTTTCCCATTGCTATCATCTTTACTGTCAGTTATATTTACCTTTTTATGTCTCTAATCTTTTCCTTTCAGCTCTCCTAGCTTCTTCCCTGTCTTCATCTACTCCCTCCCTGTTTAAGTGTTGGTCAAAAACATCTCTGCTTCTCTATAGTCTCAATTTTATATTTCTTGTCGTGCCAGGTAACCATTATACCTTCTGGGACTAACCATCTAAAATTAACATTTTGTTTTATCAGTTTGGTCGTTAAAAATTGATATGGTCTTCTCAAATCTCTTATTTTTGGGGGTTTGTTTAAAATTATTATTGTTTTATCGGCATACTGTAAAATATTATCTCTGGATCTATGTAGAATTTCATCTCTAAGAGATTTCTTGACAAATTTAACATGTATCTCTCTTGGTAGGTTAAATCTCCTAAGCGTAGTTGGTTTGGACTCTGTACAGTTCGTCAATTTCCTTCATTAAATCTTCTTTTCCATCTCTAGTGTGCCAGCTAAAATATCTGTCATAACCTCCCATAGATTTTCTTCCCTTTCTTCCTTCACATTTTGAAATCTTAAATAATATGCAGCTTTTTCTGACTCGAGATGGATGATTGCAGTTTCTAATTCTTTATTCTCTTACTAACTTTTCTGTCAGCTCATCTACTCTCTTTTCCTCTTTGGTCACCTTTGTTTCTATTTCTAATATTTTTTCCTGATTTTTCCTCATCTCCTGCTGAAATATTTCAAATTTTTCGTCTATCTTTTGTATCTTGTCTTTCAAATCTACTTTAACCGACCCAATTTCCTCTTTCATCTCCTCGTGATTTTTGACCATCATTTCCTGCATGCTTAACAATAAACTTTGTAGGTCCTTAGAGGAATTTGCACGCTCTTTAGGAGCGTTTCCTCAATTGTCTTTTGTGCAGAGGGACTCTGCACTGTCATGGTAGTTGATAATTGGTTAGGAGCTTTCCTAACTGTGCCAGTCTTAGAAATATTGGTAGTACTCGTCATTTTTCAAATTTCGCTTGAGTTTTTCACAATATCAGTTGAAATTCACTTTTTCCCCTTGTTTCTTTCCACCTAAGTCAAGTTTATATCCCAATCTCCTCCCTCTTTTGTTTTAGTGTAGACAAAATTATCTTAATTATCTTAATACATATAACATAGATATACTTATTCAATACTTATTTATACTTATCTAATATCTCTTCTAATATTTAGAACATAAAAATAATTCTTTCCTAAGTCAACAATTCTAGTGAGACGCTTATCAATTATATAATTATGTGATTCAGTAGTTTTAGGTAAATAGTTATTTAAATATTAAGATATTAAAAAGTATTAGCAAAATATTAACAGTTGTTTCTTAATATACAGTAGTGATTAGAAAGAAAATAGGAAGACAAGAGGTAAGAGTATAATTATAGAAAAATTTTCAAGTATAAAAAGGAGAAAGGGAAAGGAAAGAAAAGAAACAGAATCAGAGAAAGTATCTATGTAAGAGTTACAAGTTTAAAGTTTAGAAAGGGAAAGTAATTGAAAGTCTAATGTATCTAAAGTATCACTTTCACTTCCGCTCTTGTTGCAGCGTGACTCAGGAGGTTTCTTTTCTCTTCTGCTGCTTCCTTCTTTGTTGTTAGCTGCGATCTTGAAAAGTTTTCTTTTTGAAAAGATCTGTATAGCTCAACTGTCTTTCTTAGGTAGGTCAAAAGAAAAAATTCGGTAAAATCTGTAAAATCCAAATCCAGGTATTTTGGTATTTTGTTCAGTCGTCTCTTTTCGGTCTCAATCTTCCGCAGTTGACAAGTTGATTAATTTGTAAAGAATCCACAGCATCCGTTTTCAATCAACTCTGCTGCTATCTTTAAGTTGAAATCTTTATGCCTTGTTTGTTCAAATTAAGGTCTAAGTTAAAGTCCGACCCGAAGTTGTATATATATTTTAATAATATGTACTTGTTCAGTTTTATATATATTGTTCTTGTTCTCCTTCTAACAGTTTAAATTTCCGTTTCTATTCTCTTCTTCCTTTCGTCATGAATCTCGCCGTTTGGTCAGCTTTTTAGATTAGAGCTATTAATCTTTTCTTCAAATATTTTCAAGATTGTCTATTGGCATCTAAATTATCTTTGTTTGTTTTTGCTTATTGGATATTGCTTGATCTGCAAAGCCGTACCTTAGATTCTGCTTGGTCACCGCTAGTGTGGTCGGCTGTCAGCATTTGAGGGTGGCCATTGCTAGCCTCCGATCTTCCGCTCGTTCGTTTGTTCGCTCTGGTTACCCGATTCCACCGCAGACCGCCGCCTGGGGTTTCTTTCCAGGGACCCCTCTCCTTCAGGAGCTCTCCAAGCTCCCTTTGGGCTCTATTAAGCCCCCACGAAGTGAAGGATGCTCGAGTCCTCTGCCCGCACGTCCCTTCTCTCTGACAGCTAACCGGAAACCTATTTAAACATTGTTAAAATGTCGATAGGAACCTTGGGCCATAAAAAAATAGTAGTACTGCATTACATTTCAAAGAATGGTTTATTGTGCCTCCTTTAGAAACATAAACTAATGAAATGAGCTCAAAGAACACAACATAAATTGCACCTTTATAGCAAAGTAATAAAAAAGAACTGGACTTTGGAATATTTCTTACTATGAAATATTCAGCAAACATGTTCTTAAGAAATTAACCTAATATTTTTCCCCAGTTGGATAATACCCTGGCAAGGGAAGTAGGAAGGGTTAATTCTTTAAATTCTGCTGAAACATACAAAAAAGTTAAGGGTCATTTATCTTTCTGTAGTGCTAATTAATTGGAAAATGGATTTGGTACATCTGAGTCCTATTCTGGATTCATGTATTACTGGAACTCTGGTTCTGGTCATCAAAGCAAATTGAATGCTCTCTGAATATTTCTAGTGAGGCTCTGTCAGTTGTTCATGAGTTGAGATAAAAACATTCTTAGTTTAGGATTTAATGGAATAACTAAATTAGGGCACTTTTAAAAACACTGATTGTATTAGGGAAAGTTATGAAATCATTTATATAATTTCCAATGATTGTGCTGATGGAATACCTTAGGTTTTTATTTTAAAGTGGTTGTTTACCTTAAATATTAGTGACATATTTAGTTTAACTGATTATTAATTGTATAAACTAATTTGAATATTATTTTTATTTTTTTTTATTTTATCCCATCTTTATTTTATTTTTATAAATAACTGAAGGCAGCAACCATGCCTTCTATTTTCTATACAACAACAATCCTGTCAAGCAAGTTGAAAGCCCGCAGTCACCCAGCCAGCTTTCATGCCTAAAACAGAACTAAAATGCACAGACTTCTCTGCATTAGGCTTTGTTAGATAGATGTTTATGTTTACGTTTATGTTTATTTGGACTTACAAGCCGCCCTCTCTCCCGAAGGACACAGGGCAGTGTACATAAAAAACAAGCAATAAAAAAATTAAAACAATTAAAAAATATTAAATTGCAGCCAAATAAACATTCCAGATTAAAACCCCAATCCCCTCTCAGTCCAGGCCGGATTGTGAAAATAACCATGTTTTAAGGTCACGGCGGAAGGAGTGGAGATCAGGGGCCAGGCGCAATTCCAGGGGTAACTGGTTCCAGAGGGTGGGCGCTCCCACAGAGAAGGCCCTCCCCCTAGGGGTCGCCAGCCTACAGTGTTTAGCTGGCGGTACCACCAGGAGGCCCCATCTGTGGGAGCGCACTGGGCGATTGGTATTAGTTGATGGCAGGAGACGTTCCTGCAAGTAGATGTGCTTTAGTCTTTACATTTAACTTTTTAATGATATTAAGTATTTTATTAATTGTCTCTTGTGATGATGTGGTTCAGTTTGTTATAGTTTCTTCCATGGCTCCTGTAACTTTGGTTTACCATTCCCAGTTCAGCATTTTATTTTTATTTCAAATTATGTCCCTTTAGTCTCCATTTTTGACAAGACTAATTCATTCTATGTCCTTTAATTTATTTTCAGATTTTGTATTAGTCCTTCTTTCTTTCCAGTTGGCTCCATACAAAGTGGAATCTCCTAAGGGATTGATTGCCTTTCATTTCACCATCCAAATATGCTCTAGCTTTTGACAAATTAATTTCCAAACAGAACAGCCATCCTTGGCTGACCCTGGATTTACAGAAAGTTCAAACACAAGTCTATACAGTGGAATAGAACTATAGAAAATAATAGCCTGCTGATAATGAGGACTTCTTTCCTAAATTTATCTAGGATTATTTTGCATTATTAAACAAGTGAGATATATTCACCTACATAATGTTATTTGTCATGTCCCAAGAAATTCCTTCTCAACCATCCATCATTTTGGAAAGTTCTTAAACACTTTGGTAGTGTTTTGAATGTAAAATTCAACCTATAATTCTTATGCAATATAACTAGTGTTATTCCTTGTCATCCCCCCAGTTTTTCATTTTCTTTAGTTACGAAAGCTACTTTAAGAATTTCCCTATATTACAAGTTTTTATTTTCTTCATGCATTTCTTTTGTCTTTTTCATAATTCTTAACTAAATTGATAACTTTTCTCTAATTCTGGGTATTTTTGCAGAATCTTTGAATTCCTATGTCTCTGGAGATTCTCAGTCATCCAGGTCATGTTGTCCCAAAAATGCTTTTTTCAAGAGGCAACTGGACTTTTTTGTTTTTTCTTTGATGACATTTTGCTTTTCATCGAAGAAGCTTCTTCAGCTCTGACTGGTAACTGGATGGTGGGGAATGGAAAGATTTATACTCATTGCAGACAGCTGGTTATTTGCATCATTTTAGAGAGTCATTGAGGCCACTTGGAGGTTTGTCTGTGTCCTTTGAATGCCTATCTTCCTATCTTCCTTCCTTCCTTTCTTTTTTACAGTATCTGAGCAAAGTTCCAATTTATGTTCATTTTTAACCCAATGTCTTCTTTTTCAGTTTATTCAAGATTATTGAGCAAATTTATCTCTCTCAATTTCTCCCCTACATTTGGAGTTAACCTCACTGAACATTTCTCTTCACTTTGCACATTTTGCCAATTTCTTCTTTGCAATTTAATTGTCATATTTACTCTGAGAGGTCAAGTATATTTTTCTGTTTTTGCCTTGGATAATACAGGATTATCCAGTATTGTAATTGCTGCCTTTTTAATTGCTTTGCTGGGGCTTCCATTTAGAGTGTTCCTTTCACCTTACCTTAAATTTGGAAGACTAAGCTGTTTTCCATCTTGATAATTCTCCTCTCCTCTCCATTCCTGTCCTTCCCTCTCCCTCCCTCCCAAAAACAGTTATTGGGAATCAATTCTGTGTGCTGATATTGGTGGCCTTTCCACAGATAGTGGTCCAATTCAGCCATATAATTGTTACATGATGAATATAAATAAAACATAACATACTGAATGGTAGACCATTGTGCTAACATTCATTGCACAATTTGTATTTTCACTACAAGTATAAACAATCCATTCTAATTCAATTTTTCAAGAAGCAGCACAACATCATAAAGCATCCTGAAATACGTTTTTGTGGTAATACCTTGAATTTCATTTCAGAATTTCAAATTTCAATTAATTTATATGTAACATTATATTGTACTACTGAAGAGTTCTTGACTTCATACATTTATCACACATTTACTTCTCCTGCTTGAGCAGGGGGCTAGACTCAAAGACTTCTAAGGTTCCTTCCAGCTCATTCATTCTATTCTATTCTATCTGAAATCTATAATGTGCAAATTTCTTCTCTCTTCAGCAAAGCATTGTTTAAGCTAATAGCAATAACACTTAGACTTATATACCACTTCATTGTACTTTACAGCCCTCTCTAAGCAGAGTCAGCATATTGCTGCCAATAGTCTGCAATTACTGATAGAAGGATGGAAGGCTGAGTCAATCTTGAGCCAGACGGGATTGAACTGCTGGCAGTTGGCAGAATTAGCCTGCAATACTGCATTCTAACCACTATGCTACTATGCTCTTCTAATAAATGCAACCATTGTACTATTACGCTGGAATCAACTATTATGCAGATTCACCATTTCTCCATTTCTCAAATAGGAAAGCAGGGCATGAGAATATTCTTGGTTAGGGACAGATCATCTTGAGAAAATCAATGGGGTCAATAACAGTCAACAATGACTTATGAGGTTTGTTTTCTTTGAGGTGCCCTTGGTGCTCTCTGAGCTTTCTTGCTTTCTTGCAGATGTTTCATTTCCCAAACTAGCTGCTAGCAATGATAATGTTACCTAGTTTATTTATTTTATTTATTCATTTATTTATGTTGTCAAGCATGCATTTGATAATATATACAGTATAAGTATAACCATGATTATTAATACATGAAATAGATACAAATAAAAGGGAACATTAAGACAGGCACATTGGTGCACTTTTGCAAACCCCTTACAGACTTCTTAGGAATGGGGTGAGGTCAACAGTAGAAAGTCTGAGGTTAAAGTAATTAGGGTTAGTGGAGGAAACCAGAGTCAGACAGAGTATTCCCAGCATTGACCATTCTGTTGCTGAGGTTGTATTTCCTGCAATTGAGTTTACCCTGAGTTTGTATCTATTGTGTGCTCGTGTTGAAGCTGAACTAGTCATTGACAGGTAGGACATTGTAATGGATAATTTTATGTACTATGCTTAGGTCAGACCAAAGTCAACATAGTTCTAAGTTATCTAAGTAAGCCTAAAATTTCAAGTCTGGAGGCATAGGGTATTCTGTTGTGAGTAGAGGAGTGGAGGACTCTTCTCATGAAATATTTCTGGACTCTCTCAATTGTATTAATGTCTGATATGCAGTGCGGATTCCAGACAGATGAACTATATTCAAGAATTGATCTAGCAAATGTTTTGTATGCTCTAGTTAGTAGTACAATATTATCGGAGAAAAAGCTTCGCAGGATTAGATTAACAACTCTTAATGCCTTTTTGGCAATGTTGTTGCAATGGATTCTAGCAATTAGATCATCAGAGATGAGAACTCCAAGGTCCTTGACAGAGTGAGAATCATCTACAAGGTCTTATCCATCCAGCTTGTATTTTATTTTATTTCATATTTTTTATTTGAGTAATGAAATGTCTGCAAAAAAACAAGCAAGCTCAGAGTGCACCAAGGACTTGTCAATTCAGCCCTGAGCTTCAAATATTCTCCTTTATTGGTACCACATATGGGCCTCAAACACTTCAGACAGCATGCAAATGGGAAAAATTTGCCTGCAGGCACACTTCCACCAGGGACCAACTTCTCTTCTTACATGAATGCCTGTGCAGCATGCCCTACCTACCAATGTCAGATACATTACCTTTTTTAAATGATACAAATTTTCATTAAATATCATTAACAAATTATGACCACCATTATGACCAATATCTTAAAAACTTTACATATTAATCCTAAACCCTAAACTTAAGAGCCATGGTTAGAATGCATATTGCAATATCTCAGGCTAATTCTGATGATTGCCAACTGCCAGCAGTTTGGCAGTTCGATTCTCACCAGCTCAAGGTGGACTCAGCCTTCCATCTTTGTGAGGTTAGTAAAATGAGGGCCCAGATTGTTGGGGGCAATATGCTGACTCTCTAAAATTGCTCAGAGCTGGCTGAAAAGCACTAGGTAGCAGAATGTAAGTCTAAATGCTATTGCTATTGTTAAACAGAAAGAAGTGCCACTGAGCTCAGTGGAGCTTATTTTCAAGTAGATCATTATAGCATTACAGTCTTGTCTTCTAATCTTTATAAAACATTATTTTCTATACTTCAAAAAAGTATTTGTTAAGGCTATGCAGCATTCAGAATCATACCAAAGTTAAGGTAAAAACAGATTTCTATGTATTATTAAACAGTTGCAAACCAGGACATTTTCAGATAGAAATTAAATGGTCAATACTACTTGAACCTCAAGTAATCAATATTCATGTACTGAATTAGTTGGTTGTAGAGATTGTCTCCTGCAGCAGTTTTAAATGCCTGATAGAATGTTTGGAAATCACCCAACTAATTTCCTGAAAAGCAAAAGGAGTGAAGAAATCAATACACTTTAAATATGCAATGACTCCCTATGGATCATGGGACAACATCAAGTCCACTATACTTACTAATTCACACTGTATTTCACAATTGCTGCAAAAACATTGCCACTGGAGCTTTTAATAGTAGAACACAATCCCTAATGTTGCTTTCTTTCATCATAAGAAAGGAACTAATTCAAAATAATTTATCCAATATCAGCAATGCAACATACTCGTACATTGTTGTTGTTTGTTGCAAAGTCATGTCCAACTCATTGCAACCCCATGGACAATGTTTCTCCAGGCCTTCCTGTCCTCTACTATCCCCCAGAGTCCATTTAAGCTCACATCTACTGCTTCAGTAACTCCATCCAGCCACCTCACTCTCTGCTGTCCCCTTCTTCTATTGCCCACAATTGTTCCCAGCATTAGGCTCTTCTTCAGTGAGTCCTTCCTTCTCATTAGGTAGCCAAAGTATTTGAGTTTCATCTTCAGGACCTGGCCTTAAAAATGAAACCATGACCCATGTTTCATTTTGACATCTAACATAATACATAACACCACGGAAAAAAGAGTCCTTTTTGTATAAAGTGATTTAATCCCTTATTAAATCTGAAAAATAATGCTCACTATTATTTTTAGAAATATGTTGCTAAAAGAGAGAGGAATCTCTCTTCCTGTCCCAGACTAATTTGAGGGCTGGGGCAGGCTAATATTAAGGTGATATGAATTAGTTTTTGAAATACTTGCTTTCACCTCCCCCATTTCAGCTACTTAGTGAAGTCAAATTCTTCCTTTGTTCCTACTTTAACTAAATGTATGGACTGTCCTACATTTCCTCCATCTTCCACTTAATTATCTTATTTTAAAGGCTTGAATGTTTACATGTATAAAGAGATTTAGTGGTGGTGGCAGAACAGAACAATAATACTGTAAAGGAAACCATCATAACAAGAAGGGAATGCAGCATAATTTATAATAGAACATCTTTAGATGCAAAATAATTGTTGGAAACAACAATATGTCTGGCAGTGTGCATTTACTTCCCTTAAGTTTTTTATATTTCTTACAAAAAGAAATCTGTAAGAAATTACAGCCATTGAAGTTATCAATCAGCTCTGAGACATTCCCCCACCCCATTCACCTCAGAGCTAGATAAAATCCTAAGGCTACCAGGTGTCTGTTGCACTCATTGCTTTAGACAGTTAGTTTCAGGTAAAGGTTATGTAAGATGTAATTTCATTTTTAAGCCATTTAAAAATGTTTGCTACTATTTCTTTCCTTAAGGGTGAGAAAGAAAAAAAGCACCCAGTTTTAAAATAATATAGAACATATATGGTAGTATGCAGTGGTGGGATTCAAACTTTTTTTACTACTGGTCCTGTGGGCGTGGCTTGGTGGAAATGGCAGGGGAAGGATACTGTAAAATCTCCAGTCAGAGGTGGTATTTGCCGGTTCTCTGAACTACTCAAAATTTCAAATACTGGTTCTCCAGAATTGGTCAGAACCTGCTGTATACCACTTCTGGTAGTATGCCATACAGTAGTTGTATGTGATATTTGCTTCATAGTTGGAATGATATTTAGTTTCTTAAAAACTGTCCTCCCAAAATTTATTATTTCTTAAATATCTTAATTGTCCTGAAGGCTCAGCTAACTCAGCATTTCCAATGGTTTGTTCTTTGCTCGTGCCAATCTACATTCCCAAAAGGTATTTAGTTGCTCCCTGGGAGATGCCATAATTATTTCCGCATGTGCTACACTTGTACCAGTTGCAGCCTTTTTTTTTAGGCCAAATATTTCATTTCAATTCAGAACTCTTGTCTTCCGAGAGGGAAGAAATGCATCAGGGAGCCAAACTCTCATTTGCTGTCCTTAAAATCATGGTAATGTTCCAGGTTATTTAACAAAATAACTATGAAACAATTGATATTTCATTCTGAACTTTGCCATATTTTTGTGAGTCTATCAGGGAAATGTGAAAATTGTTTAGATGTTGCTCCTAAAGAATATGGAACACGAAGATTTAACTCATCATTTTTATTGTTTGGACTTTGTTACATTCAGGAAAACCATTAAGTTATCAGATGAGAAGAACATAGTGTTGGAACATGAAATGTTTGTTATCTTTGTTCTTATGGAAGCATCAATTTTAATGGCTTATATTAAAAAGATATTCAGTACACAACAAAGGGACACTTGATGCAGTTTTATAGCATATCTGAGTATACCATATTCTCAAATCCTGAAAGCATGTATATCCATTAGCATCCTGGAAGACTGCTCCAGTGAAAAATGGTCCATAAACTACATCTTTTCAATCTTGCATAATTATTAGTGGTAATAGATACAGTAGGTTAAGTACATTTTAGAGAACAGTTCCAAAGCAGGCTAGTTCAAAGACTACTTTCTCCTAGTGAAAACTGTTAAGTTTGCATGAAGAGACAGATGCGGAGTTCTTCAAACTCTTTGTTTATTAGTGACTACAGCTCAGAACGAACACACTTTGGCTGGGCTGCGGCTGCTACTTATAGCCAGCAGCCGCAGTTGCCAGCCAATCAGAGTGCAGGGTTTTCCCACTTTTAAAACAATCATTTCTTACATTTTACAAGAACAGTTCAAACTAAACCAATGACTTTAAACCTGCATACATAACACCCCTCCCCACTAGGTTCAGTCCATACTCAAACCCCAGACTATCTAATGTATTCTTTTAAATAGGTGGGGCTCTTACGTGTACGTTGAGACCTACGTGGTTTAGATGTTTTAAGGTTCTCACCTTGTGACGGAGGAAATGTGTCTGCTGACATTTCCTTACTAGGACTTGTAGTAATGGTAAAACCTGTTTGGTTACCTCAACCTGGTCTCTCCACCCCATCCATTTCCAACCCAATGTCAGCACCTAAATCAGGTAATGATGTGCAATCTTCCATTTGTGAAAATGGTTTTTGGTATTGTGACAGGTTTTGGGATGGTTCCTGTCATGTTAGCTCGTTACACATGGGGTTGATTCTTGCTTGTTCATTACACTCATGATCTCCCTTCCCCTAGAAGAGGCAGTAGGTATGGGAACCAGAGAGGAGCAAAAGCGATGCTCCTGAGGCAATCTGGATCTTAACTGATCAATGTGCCTGCTCCAGAGGACACCATCCTCCGTTTGTACCCTGTAAGACCTGGGGCCTGTGATTTGGGTTATCTCAGCAGGAATCCATAATGGTTCACCCATAAGGTTCTTAGCATAAACAGAATCACCCACAGTGAATGTCAATTTTGCTAGTGGAATCTAGTGGTGCGTTGGGTGCGTAAGTGGGATGAAGGCGATCAAGGGGAGACCTGAGTTTCCTACCCATCAACAATTCAGCTGGGGACAAATTAGTTGAGGGGTTGGGAGTGATATGCTGAACACTGAGAAGTTTTCAACTCTCTCAGTGATATCCCTGGACCCAATTGCTGAAGTTTTCCTTGGTAAATCGCACATACGTTCAGCCAAAAGGATGCCCAGGGGCTGTCAGGGCATGTCTGATACCCTGTTGTGCTAGATATGATTCAAAAGGTTGGATGTAAATTGAGGGCCATTGTCAGAAACAAGCACATCAGGTAACCCGTGAGTTACAAAAGCTTTTTAAGCTGTTTGATGACAGCTTCAGTTGTGGTGGATGCCATAGGGATAACCTCTAGCCATTTGGAATATGCATCAACTATAATAAGGAAAGTGTGCCCTCTGGTAGGGCCAGCAAAATCAATGTGAATCCTGGACCATGGGCCCCTAGGACATTCCCATTCCTGTGTGGGGCGAGAGGTGGGGCAGGCCTGACTACCTGACAGTTGGGACAAGATGCAACCCAGTTTTCAACCATTTTGTCAATACCTGGCCACCATACATAACTCCTGGCCAATCCCTTCATTCTGACAATACCTGGATGACCCTCATGTAACATTTCCAAAACCTCTTTTGCAGTTTTGCAGGAATAACCACCCTGTTACCCCACAAAATACATCCTCTTAATACAGATAATTCAGTTTGCCTGGATTTAAAAGTTGGGCAAGTTGAGGTAGATCTTGAAGAGGCCAACCTTTCTTAATCCAGCCTATAACAGGAGCCAATAAAGTGTCTTTGGCAGTCTCTCTGGCAATTTCAGCAGCGTGTACTGGAAGCTTGGCAACAGTTTCTAGGAAAAGGTGTAAGTCTCAGGAGCAAAGTCCTCAGTGTGAGAAGGAAGTGGGCAGCGACTCAAAGGCATCTGCATGCCCAATGTCTTTGCCAGGCCTGTGGATGAGTTTGTATGAATAAGCAGCAAGAAATTCAGTCCACCTCAGCATTCTTGGTGACAGGATAGTGGGCGTGGTTTGTCTCCTGCCACAATGCCTAACAGAGGTTTGTGATCTGTGACAATGGTAAATGTTCTCCCATATAAATACTCATGGAATTTCTTGACAGCTGCAACAATTGCCAAGGCTTCCTTGTCCAGTTGGCTGTAGTTCCTTCTGCTTTGGTCAAGGTGCGAGTAAAATGCAATAGGAGCTTCCCTCCGCTGGGAAGCCTGTGGCTCAAACCCCCCACTCCAAAAGGGGATGCATCACAACTCCGTACAACAGGAAATTCTCAGAGAACTGTATCAGTACAGCATCAGACATGATTAGTCTTTTAATATTGTTAAATGCAGATTGTTCTTTTCTGCCCCAGACCCACAGACTTTTTGTCTAATAATCTGTGCAGTGGTTCTGCAATGGTTGCCTTCTGAGGTAGGAACATGTGATAAAAGTTAATGAGTCCAAGGAAGGCTTGCAAATCTGTTTTACATTTTGGTCTAGGGGCTTCTTTGATTGCCTGAACCTTGGCATCTGTGGGGTGGATACCATGCTTGTCAATCATATTGCCCAAGAACTCAACCTTGTCAGTTCTAAGAGTGCATTTTCTTCCTTGACTTTTAACCCCGCTTTTTGAATCTGGTAAGGACTTCTCTGAGTCTCTCTTGTAACTGAGTGTCATTTTCAGCAGAGATTAACACATCATCAAAGTAAGGTACTACCCCTGGCAGTCCTTGGAGCATCCTTTCCATAAGGCTTTGGAAGATGCCTGGTGCCACACTTACTCCAAACTGTAACCTTTTACATTTGAAAGCACCTCTATGAGTCACAATGGTTTGGGCCTCTGCAGTGGCATCATCAACTGTTAATTGTTGATATGCCTGGGCCAGATCCAATTTGGCAAAGACTGTACCCTGCCAAGTGAATGTAGTAAATGATGCACCACTGGAACTGGATATGCGCTGTTGAAGCATGGTTCAATGTCCCCTTATAGTCTCCACAGATTCTCACTGACCCATCAGTCTTGACTGGTGTGACTATGTGTCTCCCACCTGGAGTGGTCAGTGGGCTCTAAAACTCCTTGAGCTATTAGTTTATCTAATTGTGCATCATTTTTTCCTTTAAGGCAAATGGGACCCTTCTGGGCTTTAAGCGAATTGGTGGCACCTTGGGATCTAGATTGAAAGTGATAGGGGTCCCCATATACTTGCCCAATCCTTTGCTGAAGACCTCTGGAAACTCAGGCTTCAAGGCCTCCTCCCATTCAGTGTTGCTCACGTGATTGATGCCAGTCACCTCGATGCCTAGTGGATTGAACCACTCAAGTCCCAGCAAGCTTGGGCGATCCTTGTCCACGATGGTCAGGGGCAAGCTTTTGGTGTGGCCTGTGAACACGTTGAATTCTCTTGTTCCAACTACTGGAATCTTGTTCCCTTGGTAGTCTTTAAGAGTCAGTGCTTGCTTCTTGAAATGCTTCTTCTGAATGTTTGGGAGTAGTCTGTGAATAGTGTCCCATGACACCATAGATAAATATGAGCCTGAGTCCACTTCCATTTGGCAAGGCCTTCCTTCAATTAGTACCTTCACATGTACTTTTCTGTTATTGATAGAAGAAGAATGACCAATAGTTATCTGATGAGTTTCATTCTTCCCCTTTGCTTCTGTTCTGTGCTTCATTTTCTCACTGCGGTTGTTGGGCTTGAATTCTTTGTCAGGAAACTTCCTTCTGTTGGGTGGAGTTCTGGATGATTTGCAGACTCTTGCTAGGTGTCCTCTTTTTTCACAACGGAGGCAGATGGTATGTAGGAACTTGCATTCAGTGGCTCCCCCCACAACCTCTGCAGTAGAAATCTTGCCTCTTTCTTCCCAGGTCTTTCTTTTTCCTCTCCATTCTGAGTCTATAAATTCCTTCCTCCACCTCACTACAGTCTGACTCAGAATCTATTTGCTCACAATGAGTTGTTGTGGACTTTTCCACATCAGGATGGCTTGTGGCCTTGTTAATTTTCTTCATGGCTGCTGCTGAGGACTTGGTAGCTTCTGCTGAAGAGGCCTCTTCTATTGCTTCCTTCAGCGTGATCTTAGGTCTTAGTAATAACTTGCTCTGAAGCACCTTGTCTTTAAGGCCCAGAACAAATCGATCGTGCATGGCCTCTTCTAAATTGTTAAATTCACATGCACCCCCAATGTCTCTTAAACTTGCCACGAAGTCATTTACGTTTTCGCTTTCCCCTTGATCCCAACATTAAAACTCGTGTCTCTTAATGAGGCACGATACTTGTGAATGGGCTCTTAACAACTTTTCTAAGTCAGGCCATTCCATTACCTTCACGTCTGCAGCTCCCACCAATGCCTTCGCCATCTTGAAAACTGCCGGACCGCAGTGGATGAGAAAGACCGCCCTCTTCCGCTTCTCGGAAATGTCAGCAAGATCGTTTCCTTCCAGATATATTTGGAAACGATCTGCATACATCTCCCAGTCTTCTGCCATTGGATCAAATGGGGCTGGGGGGGTGTTCGGCGCAGCCATCTCTCTCTTCTTCTGTTCCGCGCGTTGCCTTCTTCTTCAGGGAGATCCCACCTTCATCGCCAGTGTTAAGTTTGCATGAAGAGACAGACGCGGAGTGCTTCAAGCTCTTTGTTTATTAGTGACTACAGCTCAGAATGAACCCACTTTGGCTGGGCTGCGGCTGCTACTTATAGCCAGCAGCCGCAGTTGCCAGCCAATCAGAGTGCAGGGTTTTTCCGCATTTTTTAAACCAATCATTTCTTACATTTTACAAGAACAGTTCAGACTAAACCAATGACTTTAAACCTGCATACATAACAAAAACTGCTCAGTATTTAAGAATATTGGGGGGAAACTTTTCCTGAGCTTAACATACATAATTGGAAAAGCTTGAGAATGAACATCTTTGTGGCTACCTCAAGATAAATGATGACTTTTTCTTTATTTTCTTCTACTGCATTGTGGTTTTGGGATCTCTCTCCTCTTAATTTTAATTCATTTATATTTTATCATAATTCTGATTTTATACTTATTTTATTATGCTTAGACAATTCAACAGAAAAACAAAATACAAAATAATGAGTATGTAGTCTGCTTATTTTCTTGTTGCTATATTAATACAATAAAGTTTTCTAATTAGCTAGATTCATAAAACAAGAACATAAAACCTTTGTTTAAAAAAAACAATTCTGGTTTGAATATTCCTTTTCAAGGTGATTTGATTTAATAAAATTTTATTTTTTGTCAGCAATTTCATTTTATTCACAAGATTAAAGTACAAACTCCAAAAGAAAAAAATTAAACAGAGACAAAACAGAATTAAACAAAAATTGTAAATTTTAAAAAAGGACAAAAACACATCCACCCTAGTTGAACAGTGACAAATCTATTGCCACAATATTAGTTTTCCCAGTTGCAAAGCAGGTTCAAAATGTATAAATTTCTACATCTATTTGCAACCTAGACCTGTCATATATTACACATATGAAAGAAACAATAGCTAACAGATTAAACAGCGAAGTTAAAGTTCAAAGCAGTCTGTTAATAGTCTGCTATTGTAATTTACTCATAGAAAGTCTACACAGTTTCTTATTTTACAAAGATCACCCAAATCCCAATTATTTCTGAGTCCAGCGTCAGATACCTTCATTTGGTTCTTAACAGTGAAATCTTTCCTTAGGTTTTTAATTGGGAAGTTTCCCAACAGTTGCATCTCTTTTCCAAAGGGTCTGTTGTAATTATCTCTGCAACTTCCATTGTAATTCTCCTTGACAACACAACATTCCTCTTGCAAGAATGTCCAGTTCATCCTTCATCATATCCATTATCTCAAGATTTCTTACATTCATATTCTTTTCAATCTTTTTTGGAAGATTTATATTTTTCAAACCAAACATTTTCTTCTTTGCATCTGATAGCGACAGACCAAATTGTATTTCCTCAAATTGCACATCAGGTCCAACTGTTGTTTTCTACTTTTGGATATGATCTTGAGTTTGTAGAACTGTTATTGACCCATCAAATTTTTTTGTATATTTTCAAATAAAATATGTAAGTTGGATAGTATTCTTTTTTCAGTTGCCTCCCAAAATAATCTATCTTTGTTTAGAGCAGTGATGGCTAAGACCAAGTGCCCAAAGTGCATGTGCATGCCCAAACCCTCAAAATGCAATGCACATGGCTCCCATGCACATGCCCTGCTCCCTCGTGCATGCATGTATGGCCCCTCCACATGTGCCTCACGCCCCACGTATACATCTCAGCCCCCAGATATGCACCCCAGCCCCCTGCACATGCGCATGTGTGCCCCACCCTCATGCCCCACCCCATGCCCCACCCTATGCCCCACCCCATGCATGCACATGCAGCCCCCCGAACATGACCCATCACCCCAGCCATGTGCAACCGAGACCCAACAACCAGCTGGCCTGTGGGAAGCATGCACACATACACAGTGGAGCTGACCTAGGGCTACAGTTCAAATGCCCACAGAGAAGGCACTGCATGCCACCTGGGGCACATGTGCCATAGGTTCACCATCATGGGTTCAGAGCTCAGAAACAATTTTATTCTCTCTTCAAGGACAAGAGAAACAGATAAGCATTAACAGCTTCCACAAGGAAAGGTTTTCTGTCCCCAGGGTTAAAGAAAAGGGAATAATGCCATCAAAAAGCTAAAAAGACAAAATTTATAGTATAGTCAGAGGTGCAATTCTACCGGTTCTGACTGGTTCTATAGAACCTCTTGTTAACTTTCTAAGCAATTTGGAGAACTGGTAGTTAGAAGAAATCTCCTTTTGTTTTTTCCCACCCTTATTACATTCTTGGCAGACAGTCTAGACTTACTTTCTCTGAAGAAGGTTTTTTCCCTTAAAGGGAAGGGTTGTTTTAAGCTTTTTACACTGCTGTTGGGAGGAAATACTCCCCTGCAAATACTTCTTCTTGGTTAGCTAGAAAGATTGACATTCAAATGTGAGTTTACATACCCTTTCTGAGTTTTGGTCTAAAACTGGTTTTTGGTGAAGTTTAATTCTGTACTTGATGACGTTTAATCCTGTGTTTATTGATGGGAGAATTTTCCCTATTCAGCTTTGTTTGGAAGGAAAAAGATTAATCTCTGTTCCTGTAAAGAAACTGGTTTGAGAAATCTGCTAGTTCCTCTGTCTAGTTGTTCTGGTAATTGGTTTAACAAGCAACAGCTACTGTTCTGATTTAATTATTTGTATTGTGCTTGAATTTTTTCCTGCCTCATGGTTTCTTTTTCTGTTATGTATGCAGGTTTGAATGTCATTGGTTAAGTTTGAACTGTTCTTGTAAAATGTCAGAAATGATTGGTTTAAAAAGTGCGGGAAAACCCTGCACTCTGATTGGCTGGCAACCGCTGCTGGCTATAAGTAGCAGCCACAGACCAGCCAAATTGGGTCTGTTATGAGCTGTAGTCACTAATAAACTCTTCACTGAAGCACTCCGCTTCTGACTCTTCATGCAAATCTAACATTTTCTATCTGGGGAGGGGGTCTTCATTCACCACTTTAGTGATATCTGGCATTGTCCTTTTGGGATGTACTTCCAAGAGGCAAGATGCAAGCTTGACACTGATTTTTTTACTGCCTTTCTGGGGGGCATGTGACCTTTCCTTAAATCTGGATTATTTGCTTAGGATATCTTGTGAGATGAGTGAGACTAGTTGGTATCTTTAAGTGGTGCAAATGGATCTAAGGATTGCTTTTCCTGGGTGTTTGCTCTCTCTGGAGAGCTTAAATGACCTCTCTGCTAAAGGTTTTCATTTTATGAGCAAGAGTTGGCTGCTGATAGTTATCATTGCATTTTATATATATGTTTTCTTAAGATTTTGTGGATATTTATATGTATGGTATTCAGCTTTGTTCGGGTATTTTCCTACGTCATTATAGTTGCACTTTTAAAGTTGTAGCGACGTTTTGGCAGAATCTCATGTGCCATCATAAGGCTTGTGTATTGGGTTCATCTGTGTGTCAGGCTTTCACAGCCATTTCTGTTTTAAATTTGGTGATAGCCTCGTGCTTTGTTAGAATGTTTTTTTCCTCATCCTGATTAGTTGGGAGTCTTGGTCTGTGTTTATTGGTCTTGGAGTTTACTGTGTTCTGCTTGATTGCTGTTTCTAATATCTTCTGTCTGTTTGGTAGCATTTTTTGGTCTTGATTGACTAGCAACATTGTGTTTCATGTATTGGGGGCTTTTAGCACAGCTTGGCTTTGGGTGAATGGCCGGCTATCATTTATTAGGAAGCTAGGTTTCATCTGGGTGGCTGGTTGGGGTGTGTTTTGGCTGGAGGTATCAGGGAGGGTCTGTTTGTGCCCAGGTGTTTGCTTGGCTTGTGGTGTGGAGATGTTTTTGTTTGTGAGTGCAGGCTTCCAGATAATTGACAGTCTGGTGGAGTCATCTCTTCTATTCATGCTTACAGGTCTTTTTTCAATCTCTATGGCTTCTCTGATAATTCTGTAGCTGGGGTTTTCTATAGTGGCTAGGGTTTTGGTGCTACTGAAGTTGATGTTATGACCTGTGGCTTTCATGTGTTGGACTAGTGAGAAAGTGTGTTCCAGCTTTTTTACTGCAATTTTTGTTCATCCAGGCAGGTACTTATTCTTTTATTGGTCTATCCGATGTATGTGGCAGGGCATGATGTGCAGGGGATTTCATATATGCCTTGGTTTTCCAGGTCAATTTTATCTTTGGGGTTTCTTAGGATGGCTGCTATTTTTCTGTCTGTGTTGAAGGCAGTCTTGATGTGATGCCTGTGTAGTATCTTACTGATTTTGTACTACAGACAATTCTGCTGCATCTCTGGTTGCCCATGTTTCCAGATTGAAAGAAAAGTTCCTCAAGAGAGGTTTTCTCATAATTCCCTTGGTATTCTCATTGTAGAAATCTTGGGATTATACATAAAAGAGAGGTAGTTCACACACATAATCCAAACTCTTCATAACTAAATTAACTTTGAGAACATCAAACTCTTCCCATGAGAATTAAACCAAAACATTCTTTTCCTCTGTAGGAAGTTAGCACCCACCCCTCTTCTAGAAAGATGAAATATCCTAGGAAATATTAAAATGGCAGAATATTTCCCCTAAAAAGAGTAGAAACTCACCTCAGAAGTAGAAGCTCACCCCCACCTTTGTTAATGGGTGGGCCATTAAGGCCTGAGCCAGAATATATTACATAACAAAGATTGCCAGGAAAAGCTGTAGCAATTGCCCAAAGCCCTTTTCATCATCATCCATCAAGGCTCAACCAAGCCTGGAACTCAGGACAGCCTACAGAGTTGCCCCTGCATGGCCCATGGGAGTCTGCAACCAATCAGAATACAAGCTCAAATTCAAATCTCAACAGAGGGTGAAAAACCAGGCACTTTCAGCCCTCCTCTTTCTTCTTGATCTTTTCCTTCACCTTGAAACATGTGATCATCCTTTTCACTTTGGAACTCCAAGCCATGTGGTCCTATCCACCATTAAACCATCTTTCCAAACAGCCTCCATGTTTCCGGTGTCTTTTTCCCCACTTGAAACTGAACCTAGAAGGATATTTCTTCCAATACCTCCAGGAAAGAAATGAAAGGAATTTATTTTCCATGAATATATATATATATGGTGCAGCACTGGTTATACACCACAGCATAAAAGAGAATATTAAAGCCATGTTTGCCCTTTAGTTCATTTTACTTTGTTTATAATCATTTCCAGAGCAAAGCTGAGTTTTGGATGGTGAGAACCAAGTGTGTTGTTTCTCTGGCTTTTAACCTCCATTCTCAATCTGCTGACTGCTTTACTTGTCAGTCTCCTGCTTTGTCCTTGCTTCATTCAGCTAAACCTTTTCAGGATTGCCTATATTTGAATCAATCTCAATTTTATCTCTTGTGCCAAACAATCTCAACACATGATTCAGTTGATACTACTTGCATTTCAGTTCTCCATTTACTTGACCACACACAACCCAAGATTGACAGGAGCACAGAAAAATGTATAACAAAAAAAAATTGACAGTAGTTGGTTTAACAAATTGCCTACTACTGGATTATGTATAAAAATGGGAAAAGATCCACAACCCCTAGATACTTTTAGCAATTTTAGCTAAAATAAGGATGGGCATTCATATATATATATAAAGATGGCAATTAGTAATGGACTTCACCTATTACATATTTAGCTCTGTTCAATTATTCTAACCTTACCAAACCCAAATGACTACCTTACCAAACCCAAATGACTATAGATCTTTATGAATGTTGATGTCCTTCAGGTTTTGTCTGTTCATGCAAAAAGAAAATTATATCCTAAATGCAATGATAGGGTCACTTCATTCTTCTGTCAGCCCCATTGGGAATTCCTAAAATTCCTAAAAAGTGCAATTAAGCAATCAGTAATTTAATAAGTGGATGATGCTCTGCAAGCATTTATTATTCTGTAAGTGTCTAGAACTAAAAGGCCAACTGCAGAAACATCCTGCTTTCATACAGTATATTTTTCTGACATTACCATACTGAATAAACCTAGATTTTATTAAGCTAAATATAAGATTTAATTTAACTCAATGTTTAAATTTCACAAGATGGTTTCTTCTTTTTTTAAGTTCAAAATGTACAGTGGTATTCTTGATGTCAAAGTGCTGTCATTGTATGATATATGGCTACAATTAAACATCAGTGCTGAGAAAAATCAACCATGACTGCATTTGTTATGTGTGCAAAAGGATATTTGTATTGTACAAAGATTAAAATGACAAGCAATTTCTTTGTGCCAAAAATGACTGAAGGAGAAATAGCATAGAATGAAGTGGTTCTAAACAGTGCTGAGGCTTAATGATGTTTTCACCTGTTGATTCCAGTCCAAATTGGGGCTTACCTCACAATCAATTCAACATCTTACATATGAGTAGTTAGTTTACTTCTTACTGCCATATCTGCTACCACTCTCCAGGAATTCATTTTGATACCTTCTGGCAAATGAATCATGAAGTCTAGAGATTTTCCATCTTTTCTCTGGGATAGGATGTTATTTTTCCAGTCAGGAGTAGTGTGCAATATGTTCTCTTGGGCTCACAGCTCCTGCTTGAAGGACTAGAAGGAATTCTAGTCAAAAAGGTTTTTGCACACCTTTATCTGCATCCTTCCTTGGATTGGTCAGCCCTTTTTATCAACTTATGGTTTAATTATTGCAACACACTCTATGTGGAACAGAAAACCACTCAGAAAATTTGACTGGTCCACAGTGCGCTGCATGAACAGTGATGAACTTACATCATGGCCATGTGTTGGCAGTGTCCTTTTGAATGCAATTAGAAGTTCTGATTATTACTTATAGAGGTCTACAAGGTATGGAATCTGATATTTGATGGACTGCCATCAAATCCCATCTGATACAATCTGGGAGAGATTAGGTGTGGTCCAAGTTCCTTCATCTTTTGGGATTCAGAAAGCATTTTTTTTGTCTAGCTTCTGCCCTCCGAATAAAATTCTATCAGACTGGGTGGATGGGACTCTCCTAATTGCATTTTGATATGTTGTCTGGAACATCATCCTGTAATTATTTTGTAGTTACTGTATATTTGTAATTTGTTCTGGTGTGTGTCTTTTGCTGAGTTAATATTTAATTTTTTTGACTTGCCCATTGTTAGTGGGATTTGAGCAGCATCAAAATTGAATGAATAAATAAAACATTATCCCTTTACTACTGACAGGTTGTTTCACTTTGTTTGTCCTACCTTAACATTTAAGAGATATTATGAGCCTGCATTTCACATGTGAAGAAGTTTCTTCCAATGTTTTCAATCATTTCTGAAAGTGTCAGTATGAACAGAACCCTAAATAGAAATCAGGTAAAATACTGTTGAAAGAAATATCCTTCTGGGTTCAGTTCCAAGTGGGGAAAAAGACACTGGAAACATGGAGGCTGCTTGGAAAGTTTAATGGTGAACAGGACCACATGGTCTGGAGCTCCAGAGAAAGATGATCACATGCTTGAAGGAGAAGATCAAGAAAAAAAAGGGCTGAGGTGCTGAGAGTATCTGGGTTTTATAACCTTTGTTGGGATTTGAATTGAAGCTTGTTTCTAATTGGTTGTCAGACTCCCATGAGGGGCAACTCTGTAGGCTGTCCTGAGTTCCAAGCTTGGTTGACCCTTGCTGGATGATCTATGCCCCAAAGGGCTTGGCAATTGCTATAGCTTTACCTGGAGACCTTTCTTATGTAAAGTATTCTGGCTCAGGCCTTAATGGCCCACCATTAACAAAGGTGGGGTGAGATTCTGCTTCTGGGGTTCTACTCTTTTTAGAAGAAATATTCTGCCTTTTAAATATCTACCAGAATACTTCATTTTTCTAGGAGAGTTGGGTGCCAACTTCCTACAATCCTCATTTTTTTCAAAACACGTGAGAGTTTTGACAAAAGATAAAAGGTGATCAGATCAGGGAGACTTGATGGGTGCTTTTAATTTTTTTTCTGATGCAAAGGAAAGGCATTGGGGAAAAAAAGCCAACAGCAAAGGATTCCTTCAGTGGCTCCCAAAAGCTTTCAAAGTCTGGGAAAACTCCTGTTTTTTTTTTTTTTCAAAACAGTATCCAATTTTTTCATGCCAATTAATTTTCAGGTGTTTTGATGTACTTTTTGTGAGCTTACAGTCAGGTTATAAGCACAAGCCTCTACATTCTTCACAGCCTTTAAATTACAGGCTGCTCATTTCCAAGGTTATGGTTACTACCTGCCTAGCTCTTAGTTTCCAGGGTTTGTGAGGCCAAATTGAGATTAGGCAGTGTGCAATCCAGGCTATTTAGTATTTTTAAAGTTACACACAATGAGCCCTGGGACTTGTACTCATGAGGCCCCCAGTGCAACATATCTTGCTTTACTGGACAACTGGGCAGCATCATTTGTGAGTCACAGTCAGGACTTGGGGTTTGGAGATCTCTTTTCTGCTATCTCTTCAGAAATTGCCTGAGGGAGGGGTGCCCCTCCCCATGGAATTAGAAAGGAGTTTTGCTTGGGCCTTAGTGCCTCAGAGCAGCAAAATAAAAACAAAACAAAACAAAAAACATTTTCTTTTTAAAAAAGCAAGGGACAGCTTTGTGTGGAAGCAGGTGAAAAGAGATAACCTATCTAATTCTAAATGGGTGTCTCTGTGTATGTGCCTGTGTATGCAGCTAGGTTTACAATACAGATAATACAAACATGCTGGACAATTTCCCTCCCACCAGACAGAAGTATAAGGTGTTCAGAACTTGCTGGGCCAGCTACTCTCAAATACAATCATGGGTACATCAAATTGGTTACAATATAAATGATACAAGAAAGAAAACATTACAATGGGTTTCACATTACAATGAATTTTCAGTTACAATGAATTTCCACCCTCCCCATAGTCTTTCTAACTGTCTTCTGGGGATTGAAAAGAGTCTTTTAGTCTTTTACTGGTCCATCTCAGGATCCTTTCCTTCATGTCTCTGGGTGGCATAGGCTTGGCCTGGTGGTATGGGTGGTCAGTCAGGCTTGGGAAGGTCTGCCCCACTCTGGTTTGTTGTAATGACCTTCAGTGGAGGCTGGATCCAAACCCAGTTACTGGTTCCAATGGATAGAATGTCTCTAGGGAGTAGCATCTGCTTCCACATGTGGCAGGGCTGAAAGACAAAAACAAGGGTCCCTTCCCCTTTGCTGGTAATTCTACCAGGAAAGGCATTGTAAAAGGATTAGAGAGGGGTTGGAGATGGCTTGCAGGTATGGTTTCAGGAGAAAGAAAAATAACACATCAGTATTGCAGTTACTAAACAGATAAATCAGTTTCAACAAAGTGGAGACACAGCAGATGAGAAAGGAAAAACTGGATTCAAATGCTTCAGGAAAAGGATGAACAGGTAAAATCATTTAAACACACAGTAAATGCAAGGATGAAACTTTTCTTGTAAATGAACTTAGAACATTCGTTAATAACCTAGGGTTTTTCTTAAAAGCACAGAGAGAGAGAAAATTTAACTCTGTTCCTCATCCAGTCTAATTGGCCAGATCAGACTGGGAGAAGACAATCTCTCGGTGTTTTAATTCTTAACAATTTAAAATTAATATCCGAAGGATCAGAGACACTTAACAGTTGCAACAGTTACCTCTAGGACACACAAAGTCTTAGACACGTGCGCGCACATACACCACATACAAAGACACAGAGGAAAACAAAACTCTGAGGTTTACACACACACTGATCATTCCCACAATAAATCTCTCAGTTAAATTGGGGAAGGCATAAATCTTAAGGAACAAACCACGTGGTAGCATAGAAGATAGAAAAGAGCACACAGAAAGAAAGAATTTCTTAAAAAAAATCCCATGTGATCCTGTTTTTTATTTTGCCCTTTTACCTTTATTTAGCACATTGGTCTTCCTGTATCCCTCAGCAAAGCCCATTCCCTATCTATACATTTTGGGTTTTTTCTTGCTCATGCCAGCTAGGGTCGGCATCTGCCGCCATCCCAAGCCTCCAATAGCTCTCCCAGGGGTTCAGGACCCTCGAACTACCGCTTCCCATGTTTCCCCGTCCGATGTGGGGTTTCACACTTTGGCTTAGTCGGGTCAGCGACCAGTTTCAGACACAAGAACTTCAAGAGCAAGAAAAAGAAAAAAGGTGTCTGAGGGAGACTTTGGTCGTTGCACCTTATGCAACGAAATGAGACACTTAAAAAAACTCTCTCTATTCTACAGAATATTTCACAAAGTATGCGCCTCCTTTTTAAAAAAACCACGAGAGACTCTCTCTCTCTCTCTGCCAAGGTTTTCGGACTGGGGTAGGCTGCCTGTGCAGACTTCTTTCCTCTCCCCCAAAAAAACAGTCCGTGAGACTCTCTGCCCCCGCAGATAAGTACTGGTACTCGCCTCTTTCCTTCAGGCCCACGCTTAGCGGATTTGGAAGAGCTCAAATCCGGGAAAACTTGCTTTTCTGTAAGCAAGTACTGGTACTCCAATTTAGCATCCAAATTATATAACTACCTAAAACCCCTGGGGTTTGCTTTTGGGATACACTGGACAAAAAAACCCCAAATTTTTTCTTCCCTCCCTTCAATCATAACCAGCTCGGCTTTTCCTCTTATATACAGAAGGTCTCACACTCTGATGACCTCTCCTTGCTTTTCCTGTCCTGATGGTCATGGCTCTGTAGAGCTAGCAACAGACAAGAGGGCTAGAGGCCAAACAAAGGAATGAGATCCAGCTGCTGTCCAAGGGTGTAGCCGCACACACACACACACTCTTCCTCCTTCTCTAACAAAAGGTCCTGTGCTCTGAAACTGTTAAACATAACTTTTCTTTTCAGACAGGAACTTTTTTTTTAAATTGAGAATAATAAAACCCTCAAAACGACTCTATAGAGCACTCCACACTAGAACAAGTAGACACAAGGACAGTTTTTCCCTGAACGCCATCAATCTGCTAAACAAATAATTTCCTCAACACCGTCCAACCATTTACAAAGTCTGCACTACTATTACTATTAATCTTCTCATCACTCCCATCACCCATCCCCCCCACTTGTGACTGTATGTTGTAACTTTGTCGCTTGTATCCCACGATTTACATTCACTGCTTCCTAGTATAATTTGATTGCTTATTGTACCCTATGACTATCATTAAGTGTTGTACCATATGATTCTTGATTCTTAATGAATGTATCTTTCCTTTTATGTAGACTGAGAGCATATGCACCAAAGACAACTTCCTTGTAAGTCAAATCACGCTTGGCCAATAAAGAGTTATATCTAAGGGAGATTGTGCTAAGACAAATATATCATTTTACATATAATAACTGCGCCCAGAATTGTGTACGCACAGTACTGGAAACAGGATAATATACCATCTGAGGGGACAGTGATAAGAAAGATTTTGAACTGCGTGGAGATGGACATTAGAGTTAAAAGATAGAGGTGAAATCAGTATTGTTGGGAAATATTTAATAAAAGTATTTTTTAAAAAAAATGGCCAAGGATTAGAATGCAAATAAGCCAGAAGATGAGAAAGGAACTTTATACTACCAAAATGAGAATAAAAATGATAATTCAAGATTGTTATGAAAAGCTATGAGCAAGAAAAGTTTCAGAAGAGAAAATTAAACAATATTTGGAAAAAGCGGAATTACCTAAAGTACCAGAAAAGGTAAAACTATGTTAAATGAATGAATATCAATGATGGAATTATCAGAAGTGATCAAGAGACAAAAGAATAATAAAACACCAGGACCAGTTGGGCTGCAGGCAGAATTTTACAAATGGTTACAAGATACTTTAGGCCCATCAATGTTAGAAGTCCATAATGAAGTATTGATTGATGCAAAGGTACCAAATTCGTGGATGAAAGCAAATATTACTTTGATTCCAAAAGATTCAGATTTAATGCAGATAAAAACTATAGGCTCATATCTTGACTGAACACTGACTATAAAACATATGCTTCAATAATGGCAGAGAGAGTAAAAATTTCTAAATGAATTTATATATTCAGATCAAAATGGCTTTTTTTTTGCCTAAGAAGTAGATTAAAACACCATGACAATAATTTTAACTTTAAAGGCAATTTGCCATAAACAAATGGCAAAGGTGATAGAAAATGGAAGTAGGACAGAGAATTTTAATATAAAAAGGCACAAGAAAAGGATGTCCACTATCTCCTGTACTATTCATATTGATATTAGAATTGCTAAATATAGATATTAGACAAGAGATAGAAATTAAAGCTATGGAAATAAAAAGGAACAATATAAATTATAGGCATTTGTAGAAGATTTGCTCTTTATCTTGGAAGACCCACAATAAAATGGACTCAAACTAATTAGGAAAATAGAAGAGTATGGTGAAGTTGCAGGACTGAAAGGTTAAAAAAAATCAAAATAATTGTTTACAGATATATAGAAAAGAACTAACAAGGAAAATAGGTATACAGATAGTCAAGAAAGTTATAAATTGGCCAACAAATGAAACAAATTTGGTTAAGTGGAAAAATCTACAACTATCATTGATGGAAAGAGTAGCTACCATAAAATTGAATATCCTGCCAAGATTACTATATTTATTCCAAGCAATACCAATAAAACTAGAAAAATTTTTCTTGGGACTCATCAATGGCTAGCAGACAAAAACAGGGAAAAAGGAAATATATGAAAGGATTTGTGATATAAGTAATACATAAGTTGGTTAAACAAACAGCATGAATATTATTGTTATAAACAGTAATATAATTGATACTAGCTCTCTTGGTAGAACACACAGAGGAAGAAAGATCTCTTTCTCACACACACACAAAGGCATACACACATTTCCCACATTTTTCTGTGCTTTAAATTTAGAATTTGGAGGTACTCACCTTCTTTCCAAGCAGCCTTTGAGCTCAACACTCAAAACCCCTTTAAAACCTTTGTTCCAACTGGCCCAGGTCCAGGAAAACCCACCCACAGACTCAATGGGTCTGTTTGCCGGCAAGGGAATCTTACCTGGGCCTGGTCCATTGGTTAGGTTAGCTTGGAGTCCCATCTGGGGTGCCAATTGTTGAAAGAAATATCCTTCTGGGTTCAGTTCCAAGTGGGGAAAAAGACACTGGAAACATGGAGGCTGCTTGGAAAGTTTAATGGTGAACAGGACCACATGGTCTGGAGCTCCAGAGAAAGATGATCACATGCTTGAAGGAGAAGATCAAGAAAAAAGGCTGAGGTGCTGAGAGTATCTGGGTTTTATAACCTTTGTTGGGATTTGAATTGAAGCTTGTTTCTAATTGGTTGTCAGACTCCCATGAGGGGCAACTCTGTAGGCTGTCCTGAGTTCCAAGCTTGGTTGACCCTTGCTGGATGATCTATGCCCTTAAAAGGGCTTTTGGCAATTGCTATAGCTTTACCTGGAGACCTTTCTTATGTAAAGTATTCTGGCTCAGGTTTTAATGGCCCACCCATTAACAAAGGTGGGGGTGAGATTCTGCTTCTGGGGTTCTACTCTTTTTAGAAGAAATATTCTGCCTTTTAAATATCTACCAGAATACTTCATTTTTCTAGGAGAGTTGGGTGCCAACTTCCTACAATACATTGAAAGATAAAATGCACCACTTATGTGCCTCAGTGAGCTATATCATGTTGTATTTGTACCATGAAGCACCTCACTGAGGTAAAACATTATTTTCTGTTCTTAATTTACTTTATTTACAAATATACTAGTCTAGAGCATGAAAGTAGTTCAGTAGGCAGAGCCCAAGAAAAGAACAACAATGTCTTCTAACTGTAGAAAGGCAGAAAAATTCTCAATTTTTCTATTATTCTGTTTGGATTTTTTTTTCATATTGAGAAGTGTGGTTAGACAAAAGCCTGTGAAGCAATGGACATTTCTTTAAGAGAAAACAACATTAGCAGTAGCACACTCTGCAACTTCTAACAACAACAACAAAAACCACCCTTCACAGTATTACCAAGAAAACTTCAAAAGAACTTCTCAAGCACAATTAAATTAAAAAAAGAAACATAGAACCCTATTTCACTGGAATAAACCTCCTGAAAAATGATGATACAGATTTAAGCTCAGCATTAATTTCAATTCCAACAGTCAAGTCACTGTTTTACATAATGAAGAATATGTCTGATATAAAAGGCCATTTTTTATAACTCCATTATCTTAACTGAAATACATTCAATCTCCCATACAAGTAAATAAAAACAACCCTTTCTTCTTCTGTGGTTAGATCCAGATTCTACTTAGAGGAGAATTCCTTCTGAGGAAACACCCAGGAAAAAAAAAACCAACAGTTTCACCTTCAGCATAGAAAATTACTCTGCTGCACTTGCTTTTACCTCTTTTTCAGTGGCAATGACAGAGTACTTCCAGCTGTTTGCCTCTTCTGCCTTTTATCTCTGGAAAGAGGAAGCTTTTAGGGAACTTGTTGCACATTTTCTCCTCTGGGTCATGTATAGAAATAGGTGTCATGCTGCTCTGGTAAACATTCTACTAGAGTCATCAGGGAGGTTAGAAATTGAGGCTGCAGCTGCTTCTTCGACTATTGTTGTTTCTTTGGTATTTCAGCTCTAGTGCTTAGAGGTTTGTTTTGCACAGACCACTCTACTTCGTGCTTTGCTCTTGCTAGAAGTTGAAAGAAAACAGTCCTAGGGCATATTGTTATCAGTAAGAGTCACAATTTCCTTGAGTCTTCTTATAATTAGACTTTCTTCAGAACTTATACTTTGATTTTTATTTACTCCTTTGTTCCCTTGATCCTATTTTATTAGAAAAGTAATGCAGGATTCATGCAGCAAAACAATTGGTTTTGCTGTACACTTTCTTTGCTATCATAATTTTTATCCAACTCAAATTTTAGTGAACATGATCTTAGATCTGGAAAAAAAATCTTGGGCTAAAGTGACAAGGAAGAAATTTAACCAACATGCATGCCAAGTAATGTATCACACAACAGTCTTCTGTGAGATTTCTTTAGATTATTGAAGAAAGAAGTTTATGATCTTTAGGATTAATTTGGCTTTATTTGCTCTTTGTAGTTATGGAGTTCTTCTGGAAAAGTATAGGGCTGTGAAGCCTTATTTGTAAAGCAGAGCTGCCAAAGTCACAGCCCATGGGCCGGATGAATCATGCACTGACCACACCCACACCTGGTTTAATGAAGGGGAAAAAGTTGTCATACATCATGTGACAATGCCATGATGATGCGAGTTTGATACCCCTGCTGTAAAGTAATGCTGTCTATAGAAAACATTTCATCCCAGGGATCACCACTCTCTCCATTACATCTCACTCTGCACAGCTTTTAAAAAAAATCTTAAGAAAATGTCAGTAGATGTTTCAGCTGACATGGTATTTAGCAGCAATATATGCAACAAAAATTTAACCACATTAAAATCAATCTTGATTTTTAAAGCCAGTGTTTGGCACCTCTGTTTATTTAATACATCTATGAATTGCATTTTCTGCATAGGAACTTTCTTGGAGGATTTATTATAATCACCATATAAAACACACATATACACACATCATAAAACAATAAACTTCCTGAATAAATATTCTAGTTAAAACAAATGAAAGAACAATGACCAGACTTGCCACCCAGTCTTATGGAGTTGAGAGAGCTGTTAAAGCTAATCAATAAAATAAGTTAATAGATTGCAGTGCTAGGTAAAACATCATGAAGCTGCATTAAAATCTTGAATTTATTTATTTTATTTGTCAAGCGATTATAAGATAACAGGTATAAGAATAAACATAGTTATGAATACATGAAATGGATACATATTTATTTAATTTTATTGGACTTATATACAAATACAATAAATAGATTAAAAAAAAGAATTAAAGCATTGTGAAGTCCAATAAAGCCGAATTAAAGTTAAAACTATCCCATACCCCCCACGAGGTAATCACAGCCCGACTTGTCAAATAGCCAGGTCTTCAAATCATGGCGGTAAAAGGTGCGGAGGTCAGGGGCCAGACGGAGGTCCAGAGGCAGTTGGTTCCATAAGTCCGGGGCCGCCACAGAATAGGCTCGCCGCCGGGAGACTGCCAGCCAACATTGACTTGCCTATGGGACCCGGGAGCCCTGCCTGTGTGTTCATACAGGGCAGTTGTCCTCGAGCATCGGCAGGAGGCGCTCCTTTAAATATTGTGGACCCATGTCATGGAGGACTTTGAATGTTAAAGCCAAAACCTTGAACTCACCCGAGTGCAACTGCAGCCAATGCAGGCCGCAGAGGGGGGGTAACATGGGAGAATTGCACTCCATCACAACCCCACAGCCGCAGCATTCTGCACCAGCTGCAACCCGGATGGTGCAAGGGCAGTCCTAAATAGAGAGCATTGCAGTAGTCAAGTCAGCGAGGTAACAAGGCATGAGTGACTGTACGCAGGGCATCCGTCCAGAACGGGCAGCTGGCGAACCAGCCGACTGGGCAAAGGCCCTCTGGCTGATGGCCCCCACCTGCTCCTCCAACTGGAGCCGTGCATCCAGGAGGACCCCAGGTTCCTTGCCCTATCCACAGGGGGGCACACCACTCTATGGTCAACGATGGACAATCTTGACTGACCAAGATGCCGGTGCATGTACAGCCACCAGTCTTGGCCGGTTGAGCCGGCATGTTCCATCCATCCAGGTCCATACCATCCAGACAGCGAAGTCATCATGGAGAGGGCATCACTGATCTGGTTTGGGTGATGTATAACTGGGTATCATCAGCTTACTGGTGATACCTCACCCCAAAAACCACAAATGATCTCACCCAGCACTTTCATGTAGATATTAAATAAAAGGGGGAGAGGACTCACCCCTGAGGGACCCCACAAGTGAGCACCCTCGGGGCCGACTCTCTGTCCCCCTGTCAACACTGACTGCGCACTGCCCCAGAGGTAGGAGGAGAGCCACCAAGAACAGTGCCCCACTCCCACCCCGAGCATGCCGCAAAGGATACCATGGTCGATGGTATCGAAAGCCGCTGAGAGGTTCAATGGAGACCGGGACAGAGGAAAAACCCCTGTCCCAGGCCCTCCAGAGATCATCCATCAGTGCCACCAATGCTGCCTCGCCGGCTGAAACCAGGCTGAAGCCTGATTGGTATGGATCTAGGTAGTCCGCTTCATCCAGGAAAGTGGAATTGCTGAGCCACCAACATTCTCAACAACCTTCGCCAAAAGTAAGGTTGGAGACTGGGTGAAAGTTGCTCAACACAGTCGGGTCCAGGGCAGGCTTCCAGGAGGGGCTCACCACCGCTTTTCAAGGGCGAGGGAAGACACTTCCTTAACGAAGCGCTTGACCACTGCCTGGAGCCAATCAAGAGGTGACCTCCCAGGTGGCATAAGCCAACCAGGAAGGGCACGGGTCCAACAAACATGTGGTGGAACTCAGACGCCGCATAATCCTGTCCACTTCATCCTTGGAAACAGGATCGAACTCATCCCAGATCACATCGGCCAGACTGCTTGCACCACGATCCTCAGACCACTGCAAGGTGGAACACAACCTTGCCCCAAATCTGCATGATCTTATCCGACAGATATTGACCAAATTCCTCAGCCCTTCCCCGGAGAGGGTCCACCACCTCTCCCCATATAAGAAAAATAAAAAGAAACAATAAGACAGGGATGGTAGGCACGTTGGTGTGCTTATACACGCTCCCTACAGACCTCTTAGGAAAGAGGTGAGGTCAATAGTAAACAGTCTAAGTTTAAAGTTTTGGGGGTTTGGGGAAGAAACCACAGAGTCAGGTAGAATATTCCAGACATTGACCACTCTGTTGCTGAAGTCGTGTTTCCTGCAATCAAGTTTGGTGTGGTTTACCTTGAGTTTGTATCTGTTGTATGCTCTTGTTTTGTTATGGTTGAAGCTGAAGTATTCATTGACTGGAAGGACATTGCAATGTATGATTTTATATACTATACTTAGATCAGACTGAAGGCAGCGTAGTTCTAGGTTGTCTAGGTCTAGAATTTCAAGTCTGGTGGCATAAGGTATTCTGCAATGAGTAGAGGAGTGCAGAACTCTTCTTGTGAAATATTTCTGGACTTTCTCAACTGTATTAATATCAGATACATAATGCGGGTTCCAGACTGATGAGCTGTATTTAAATATTGGTCTAGCAAATGTTTTGTATGTTCTAGTTAGTAGTGTGATATTACCAGAGAAAAAGCTACACAGGATTAGGTTAACAACTCTAATGCCTTTTGGCTATGTAGTTACAGTGGGCTCTAGCACTTAGATCATTAGAGATGAGTACTTCAAGGTCCTTGACAGAGTTTGGATCATCAACAAGGTCTTGACTATTCAGCTTGTATTTTATTTTCTGATTTTTTTTTGCCAATATGTAAGACAGAGCATTTATTTGTTGAGATATGAAGTTGCCATTTGTTTGACCTGATTTGTCTGATACATAGTTGAGGTCTTTTTGAAGGGTAGCAGTATTGTCTGTGGTGTTGAATAGCTTTACACCATCAGCAAAGAGAACGCAGTTGCTCTTAATATGATCACAGAGGTCATTTATGTAACGTATGAAGAGAGTTGGTCCTAGAACACTGCCTTGGGGGATACCACTGTTGACAGGCACAGAATTTGATAGGACACTCCCAATTTTGACCATTTGTTGTCTGTTTGACAGGAATGCTTCTATCCAGTTATGGTGTCCAGAGATACCATAAGATTTTAATTTTAGGAGTAGTTTGTCATGTACCACTGAATCAAAGGCTTTACAGAAGTCTATGTAAATTGCATCTATTGCTTTGCCCTGATCGAGTTGTGTAGTCCATATTTTTTTGCAGTATAAGAGTTGCAGATTACAGGATAGTTTTTTTCTAAAACCAAATTGTTTATTAGAGAGTAGGTTGTTTGTCTCTAAGTGGAGGATAATGAATTGGTTAATAATTGATTCCATGACTTTACAGGTGACACAGCATAAAGAGATTGGTCTGTAATTTTCAACTAGGCTGGGGCTCCCTTTGAAGATGGAATGACTGTGGCTTGTGACCATAGGTTTGGCAAGGAGCTGGTCCTGAAAGATTTTTCAAAGATTATGCTTAGAGGTTCAGCTATGGCAGTGGATAGCTTTTTTAAGAAGTAGGCACATATTCCATCCGGTCTAATAGATAGAGATGGTTTTAGATTGCATAGTGCTTTTTCAACATTGTTTTCTGTAAAATCGATATGTATTATTGTAGTTGTCTGTAGTTCGACTAGGAAATACTGGGCATGATCCATTGCTGTTTACAAATACTGAGCCAAAGAATGTGTTAAAGAGGTTGGCTTTAATGATGTCATTGTTGTAGTCTTTACCATTAGGTCCTTTCAGGGGTGGGATGGATCTTGAGTCTTTTAGTTTGTTGTTTACAAAATTGTAGAAAACGCGGGTGGAATTGGTGCATAGAAGGTTTTCTTCTTGTTTAATGTGATAATTGGTGCATTCAGTCTTTATCTGAATGATAAAGAATTATTCAGTCTTTATCTGAATGATTGAAACAATCATTACATCCAATAAAAAGCACAGTAATTAGGAATTTATTTGTGGTCCATGGTACTAACTGACCATGTTTAAAACTAGGGAAGACAACCAATCCAAATTTAGGGGACTGCAGCTTCTAAAATTCCATTGGTTTGGAAATTAAGAAATAAAGCAACAGTTATATATGGTTTATTAAATGACATTTCCAGCATACTATAGATAGAATAAGTGGCTCTTTTTATCATTTTAATATTGATATAAATTATAATTTTTATTTTGGTATTGGTATAATTTATCTTTATCATTTTAAATAGTTTGAAAACTAAAAAGGTAATGAGCACATTACAGGTGTAATAATCTATTTTCCCACATTGGAGAAGGAAGGGAGAAAAATCAAAACTCCATAGTTTCTTCAGTATGTTTTCTACCAGGTGTTACAGGCATAATTTTGAGTAATTTTACAGAATTCAGAAAGCTTTTAAAGCACATACATCACATTGTCCATCTCTGTGTAGAACAATCTCATACAATAACTTCATAAATTTATTAAATCCCATGAAAAAAATAGTGAAAATTCCACTAAGCTGTTCTCAGGAACTGAAAGAGATAATTCTTAGTTTCTGAGTTAGTCTGAGCAGCAGAACATGCCATATGCTAGACTAGCTCAAAATACAGGTGAAATCTTTGTGATTCTATGTATTTTAGGTATCATTTTAGCATACTATGACTCAGTCATTCATATGAGGTTTAATATGTTTTTAGAAACAACATAGAAGATATGCTATTTTGTTTGGTTACTTTGGATTTAGGGTTCCATAATTAGGATTCAACATTTTAGTAATATCCAAAATCACTTTTCTGATCTCTTTCAGGAGATTATGGTGTCTGCCCGCATTTCTGTACTGAAATCTGGCCTCTGACTGAAATTCATATTCAGTTTCTTCCAACAATGATTTGGCTTGTTCACACACAGTGGACATCCATCCAATAACAATCCCATTCCCTGATCTCTAGCTTTCAGCTTTGCTCTGCTGCATTTCAAATTGCTTCTCAAACAGTTCCCTAGCGTTTCAAAAGCAGCTTGTCATGCCATGGGAAGTGGTTGCCATCGACAGAGGGTGGAATGTAAATGACTTGCTGTGCAGGCATGGCCAAATTAATTATGAGACTGTATACGTGGGATTTCAGACATTTGGTTCAGCACCGACTAAATGGGTGTAAAAGACACGAGCCTGTAGATAATTAAAGCTTCAAACTCAGTGCATGTGTTTAAGAAAGACCTTGCAAATACAGATTGAAAATGAAATGTTTTTTTTTCTTCCTTTCATATATCACTGCATTTATCGCCCCCTCAGTCATTTGACTAGTGACTAGAATGGAAAATGAGATGCAAATGTTCTTCTAACAGCTTTATCAGGCCTTCCATTTAAAACTATTCAATTGTAGCATTTCTATAGGAGGCAGGTGTCAAGGGGCAGCATTTTAAACATTACATATATATAAAAGAAATCCATAGATGTAAATAATGTTTACTTTGGTGTTTTATTAACATAATCAGTATTTTTTTTAAAAAGGAACCATACAGGGATTACTAGACAGACATTCAGCCAGTAATTGTGCAAATCACAAAATGTTCACTGCAAGACTTAGAAGCAAAACACATTCAATAACAGCATGGTTTTTTAAAAAAAATTCTTCTAAATACAGTTTAATTAAAACAAATACCAGATGTTTTATTTTCTTTTGCTTTTCAAGAAATTTGAGCAATCAACCTTTGTTCTGTGAAATTTGCATGAATCTAAATTAAATTTGTATAGCAAATACATCTCAAATGTAACAGTAGCCTAATTGCAAGACTGGTAGAAAAATAGGCGTAAAATGCATGTTATGAAATACAATTCTGTCCTGAGTTCATGTCTTGCTAAAAGTGATTGATTCCTTCAAGGTTTTTAATACCTTATGAAGGTATTATTTATGATTATCACTTCTGCTTCCATTCATTTAAACTGGTATTTAGCCAATTAATCCTTTTTGATGTTTGCTTCTTTGACAGCTTCTTGTTACTAAAGCAGAATTTTAATACATTACTTTTTTCAGCATTGTACCTTTGTCAAACCTGATCCAGGCTGGAAAGTGTATTGTGTTTAGATAATATGCAACTGCTGTTGAATTTATCTGGAAATATGTTTGCATATGCTACATCAAGGATTGATGAAAATCACAACATTTAAAGGTCAAAGCATTATGCCAAAGTAATCAACAATTGTGTTGCAAACCAACAAAGAAGAGTTAAGGGTACAATATATTTCTTGATCAAAATATATACATTAAAAATCTTCAGCTTTCTCCATTATTCAATCAAGTGTGGAAGGAAAAGAGACGGAAAAGATACTTTGATGAGGAAATAAAAAAACCTTCAAAGTCCTATAATGGTATATGGGAAGAATAGCTAGAATTCACATGGTACTAAAAATTCATGTTTGCAATTAGCAATCAGAAATGCTCCCTGTTATGTATGCAGGTTTAAAGTCATTGGTTTAGTTTGAACTGTTCTTGTAAAATGTAAGAAATGATTGGTTTAAAAGTGCGGAAAACCCTGCACTCTGATTGGCTGGCAACCGCTGCTGGCTATAAGTAGCAGCCGCAGCCCAGCCAAAGTGGGTTCGTTCTGAGCTGTAGTCACTAATAAACAAAGAGCTTGAAGCACTCCGCGCTGTCTCTTCATGCAAACTTAACACTGGCGACGAAGGTGGGATCTCCCTGAAGAAGAAGGCAACGCGAACAGAAGAAGAGAGAGATGGCTGCGCTGAACACCCCCCAGCCCCGCTCGATCCGACGGCAGAAGACTGGGAGACGATGCAGATCGCTTCCAAATGTATCTGGAAGGAAACGATCTTGCCGACATTTCCGAAGCGGAAGAGGGCGGTCTTTCTCACGCACTGCGGTCCGCAGTTTTCAAGATGGCAAGGCATTGGCGGAGCTGCAGACGAAGGTAATGGAATGGCCTGACTTAGAAAAGTTGTTAAGAGCCCATTACGCCCAAGTATCGTGCCTCATTAAGAGACACGAGTTTTACCGTCGGGATCAAGGGGAAAGCAAAACGTAAACGACTTCATGGCAAGTTTAAGAGACATTGGGGTGCATGTGAATTTAACAATTTAGAAGAGGCCATGCGCGATCGATTTGTTCTGGGCCTTAAAGACAAGGTGCTTCAGAGCAAGTTATTACTAAGACCTAAGATCACGCTGAAGGAAGCAATAGAAGAGGCCTCTTCAGCAGAAGCTACCAAGTCCTCAGCAGCAGCCATGAAGAAAATTAACAAGGCCACAAGCCATCCTGATGTGGAAAAGTCCACAACAACTCATTGTGAGCAAATAGATTCTGAGTCAGACTGTAGTGAGGTGGAGGAAGGAATTTATAGACTCAGAATGGAGCGGAAAAAGAAAGACCTGGGAAGAAAGAGGCAAGATTTCTACTGCAGAGGTTGTGGGGAAGCCACCCCCACTGAATGCAAGTTCCTAGATACCATCTGCCTCCTTGTGAAAAAAGAGGACACCTAGCAAGAGTCTGCAAATCATCCAGAACTCCACCCAACAGAAGGAAGTTTCCTGACAAAGAATTCAAGCCCAACAACCTCAGTGAGAAAATGGGGCACAGCACAGAAGCAAAGGGGAAGAATGAAACTCATCAGACAGTAACTATTGGTCATTCTTCTTCTATCAATAACAGAAAAGTGCATGTCAAGGTACTAATTGAAGGAAGGCCTTGCCAAATGGAAGTGGACTCAGGCTCATATTTATCTATGGTGTCATGGGACACTATTCACAGACTACTCCCAAACATTCAGAAGAAGCATTTCAAGAAGCAAGCACTGACTCTTAAAGACTACCAAGGGAACAAGATTCCAGTAGTTGGAACAAGAGAATTCAACGTGAAGTTCAAAGGCCACACCAAACGCTTGCCCCTGACCATCGTGGACAAGGATCGCCCAAGCTTGCTGGGACTTGAGTGGTTCAATCCACTAGGCATCGAGGTGACTGGCATCAATCACGTGAGCAACACTGAATGGGAGGAGGCCTTGAAGTCTGAGTTTCCAGAGGTCTTCAGCGACGGATTGGGCAAGTATATGGGGACCCCTATCACTTTCAATCTAGATCCCAAGGTGCCACCAATTCGCTTAAAGCCCAGAAGGGTCCCATTTGCCTTAAAGGAAAAAATTGATGCACAATTAGATAAACTAATAGCTCAAGGAGTTTTAGAGCCCACTGACCACTCCAGGTGGGAGACACCCATAGTCACACCAGTCAAGACTGATGGGTCAGTGAGAATCTGTGGAGACTATAAGGGGACATTGAACCATGCGCTTCAACAGAGCGCATATCCAGTTCCAGTGGTGCATCATTTACTACATTCACTTGGCAGGGGTACAGTCTTTGCCAAATTGGATCTGGCCCAGGCATATCAACAATTAACAGTTGATGATGCCACTGCAGAGGCCCAAACCATTGTGACTCATAGAGGTGCTTTCAAATGTAAAAGGTTACAGTTTGGAGTAAGCGTGGCACCAGGCATCTTCCAAAGCCTTATGGAAAGGATGCTCCAAGGACTGCCAGGGTAGTACCTTACTTTGATGATGTGTTAATCTCTGCTGAAAATGACACTCAGTTACAAGAGAGACTCAGAGAAGTCCTTACCAGATTCAAAAAGCGGGTTAAAAGTCAAGGAAGAAAATGCACTCTTAGAACTGACAAGGTTGAGTTCTTGGGCTATATGATTGACAAGCATGGTATCCACCCCACAGATGCCAAGGTTCAGGCAATCAAAGAAGCCCCTAGACCAAAATGTAAAACAGATTTGCAAGCCTTCCTTGGACTCATTAACTTTTATCACATGTTCCTACCTCAGAAGGCAACCATTGCAGAACCACTGCACAGATTATTAGACAAAAAGTCTGTGGGTCTGGGGCAGAAAAGAACAATCTGCATTTAACAATATTAAAAGACTAATCACGCCTGATGCTGTACTGATACAGTTCTCTGAGAATTTGCCTGTTGTACTGACTTGTGATGCATCCCCTTTGGAGTGGGGGGTTTGAGCCACAGGCTTCCCAGCGGGAGGGAAGCTCCTATTGCATTTTACTCGCACCTTGACCAAAGCAGAGAGGAACTACAGCCAACTGGACAAGGAAGCCTTGGCAATTGTTGCAGCTGTCAAGAAATTCCATGAGTATTTATATGGGAGAACATTTACCATTGTCACAGATCACAAACCTCTGTTAGGCATTGTGGCAGGAGACAAACCTACGCCCACTATCCTGTCACCAAGAATGCTGAGGTGGACTGAATTTCTTGCTGCTTATTCATACAAACTCATCCACAGGCCTGGCAAAGACATTGGGCATGCAGATGCTTTGAGTCGCTGCCCACTTCCTTCTCACACTGAGGACTTTGCTCCTGAGACTTACACCTTTTTCCTAGAAACTGTTGCCAAGCTTCCAGTACACGCTGCTGAAATTGCCAGAGAGACTGCCAAAGACACTTTATTGGCTCCTGTTATAGGCTGGATTAAGAAAGGTTGGCCTCTTCAAGATCTACCTCAACTTGCCCAACCTTTTAAATCCAGGCAAACTGAATTATCTGTATTAAGAGGATGTATTTTGTGGGGTAACAGGGTGGTTATTCCTGCAAAACTGCAAAAAGAGGTTTTGGAAATGTTACATGAGGGTCATCCAGGTATTGTCAGAATGAAGGGATTGGCCAGGAGTTATGTATGGTGGCCAGGTATTGACAAAATGGTTGAAAACTGGGTTGCATCTTGTCCCAACTGTCAGGTAGTCAGGCCTGCCCCACCTCTCCCCCACACAGGAATGGGAATGTCCTAGGGGCCCATGGTCCAGGATTCACATTGATTTTGCTGGCCCTACCAGAGGGCACACTTTCCTTATTATAGTTGATGCATATTCCAAATGGCTAGAGGTTATCCCTATGGCATCCACCACAACTGAAGCTGTCATCAAACAGCTTAAAAGCTTTTGTAACTCACGGGTTACCTGATGTGCTTGTTTCTGACAATGGCCCTCAATTTACATCCAACCTTTTGAATCATATCTAGCACAACAGGGTATCAGACATGCCCTGACAGCCCCTGGGCATCCTTCGCTAACGGCCGGGCTGAACGATGGTACGATTTACCAAGGAAAAACTTCAGCAATTGGGTCCAGGGATATCACTGAGAGAGTTGAAAACTTCTCAGTGTTCAGCATATCACTCCCAACCCTCAACTAATTTGTCCCCAGCTGAATTGTTGATGGGTAGGAAACTCAGGTCTCCCTTGATCGCCTTCATCCCACTTACGCACCCAACGCACCACTAGATTCCACTAGCAAAATTCGCACATTCACTGTGGGTGATTCTGTTTATGCTAAGAACCTTATGGGTGAACCATTATGGATTCCTGCTGAGATAACCCAAATCACAGGCCCCAGGTCTTACAGGGTACAAACGAGGATGGTGTCCTCTGGAGCAGGCACATTGATCAGTTAAGATCCAGATTGCCTCAGGAGCATCGCTTTTGCTCCTCTCTGGTTCCCATACCTACTGCCTCTTCTAGGGGAAGGGGAGGATCATGAGTGTAATGAACAAGCAAGAATCAACCCCATGTGTAACGAGCTAACACGACAGGAACCATCCCAAAACCTGTCACAATACCAACAACCATTTTCACAAATGGAAGATTGCACATCATTACCTGATTTAGGTGCTGACATTGGGTTGGAGATGGATTGGGAGGAGAGACCAGGTTGTAGTAACCAAACAGGTTCTACCATTACTACAAGTCCTAGTAAGGAAATGTCAGCAGACACATTTCCTCCTCACAAGGTGAGAACCTTAAAACATCTGAACCACGAGGTCTCAACGCATAAGAGCCCCACCTATTTAAAAGAATACATTAGATAGGCTGGGGTTTGAGTATGGACTGAACCTAGTGGGAGGGGTGTTATGTATGCAGGTTTAAAGTCATTGGTTTAGTTTGAACTGTTCTTGTAAAATGTAAGAAATGATTGGTTTAAAAGTGCGGAAAACCCTGCACTCTGATTGGCTGGCAACTGCGGCTGCTGGCTATAAGTAGCAGCCGCAGCCCAGCCAAAGTGGGTTCGTTCTGAGCTGTAGTCACTAATAAACAAAGAGCTTGAAGCACTCCGCGTCTGTCTCTTCATGCAAACTTAACACTCCCAGTATTGCAGAGATGAAGAAAAAGGAAGAAAGGAAGATTTTCCAATCTTGGAAAACAAAACAAAGTGAAAAGTTTTCCACACTGTTAAAAACATAAAACCTAAGAGTTTACATGAATCACAGGTGTTCTCTGAAAGATGGAAAACTAAAGTGAAATTAATCTAATTTTCCCAAAAAATATAATAAAACATAAGTTACAGTATTGTATTATTATTATTATTATTTTTAAAGAAGCAGCTGATAGGGTACAGATTTCATACAAGCCAAACCCTTAACACTCCAACAGTAGTTAGATAATTCTGAACTGATTTCTGTAATTTTGAAGCTTTTGACAGTTCCTAATCAATGAAGCTTCCTGTTTTAACCCTTAATACATTATATAAAAATAATAGAAAGCTATATAATTGTTGTATTCTATCCAGAATTTAAAATTTAAAGCTCCTGTCCCATCAATGATTGTACCGTAATAGAATTTCTGGTAAGAAACAACTTTTCACACATCAAAATATAAAATGGAAAAGTTACTTTTGTTCAAATTCTTTATTTTATAGAAATTGATGTGCCTCAAGAATTCTACCACTGATAAGTGGTTATGGCCACTGATACATAAACTGCATGACAATACAAGCCTCAGACTAAAGATTCAGTCCTATTGTGCAGCTCTCTGATCCAATTTTAAGTAATCTCTACATCGAGCAAGGCTGTTGGGTCCTTTTAAAAAGTAATACCTATATAATAAAGCTGCAGGAGATAGATTTATATGCTTAAAAGATGGTGAATAAATGTCTTCCTATCCTGCTTTATGCCAATGACACTGTCATTTTGTCATTACATCAGCTCAGCCTCAAGAGGGCCCTTAAGACTCATTCAGCACTGCCAAGCAGAGTTGTTAACTATTAATCAGCACAATTATTATTATTATTATTTGTTCTTAACAACACTAAGATTAGTTGCACAGATAATCAGGACATAAATCAGGTTAAATGTTTCAAGTATTAATTATTTTTTACTTTCAGGACAAAAACTTCTCATCTTAACTATGCCTCTTCTTGGCAATATTAAGATTCCACTGAAAACAGGGAAAAACTCTTGCAGCTATTAAATATTTTGTTGCAAAAGCAATTATTCAACTTCTATGTGGGTGCAATTAGGGCCTTATTCCAATCCTGATTTTTTAAAAGAAAAATAAGCTTGTCTAAAATCCCCTGCATAGGGCTTTACTTCCTTTTATTTAACAGTTGTAACTCCAAGCTGTAATTCTAAACACTCTCCTTTGGAAAGGGTTTCTATTGAAATCAAAAAGATTTAGTTTTGAGTAAATAGGGTGGCTAGGATCAAGGGATAAAACTGTCAACAAGTTGAAAATACTATCTGGGATTCTGATACTTGTCTCCTTACAAGACCTAAAACAATAATTCATTTTCACTTAGAGTGGTATCAATGGCAAATCCCTGCAGTGTGGCTTTGGAAATTCCCATGATCCTCTAGACTTTCATGAAAGCTTAAAGGTTTTTTTAGAGTGGATTGTGAAAACTACTGATGTATTTAATCAGTTTGTGTACAAAGAACCCTGACCAAAAATATCTGACTTTCTTTTTTCTTCCACTTTTTTGAAAAAGCATATATTCAGAATTCCACATAGGTATGACAGGTTTATCTCAGGGAGCAGAAATATAGAAAGATTGTCATGTTCAAATTGAGCAAGTATTTTTTTTTAAAAAATTAGGCTACCCTGTTTGATGATGCACATTATGTTACCAATATACTTACCGCTGAATATCATACAGAAAGAAATCCTCAGATTTGAGGAAAATCAGCTAAGACAGTCATTGAATGTTTCAGATTTTATTTCTTGGTGTATTTTTCTTTCTTCAAGTAAAAACTAGAGCAGAGGTGACACACTTCCAAAGGCATCCTCACAGTGGAGGAAATCACTGACTATTCCGGTGCCCTAACAATTGCAGGGGAGAGGGAATATGTCAGGTGCTTCTAAAGGCAGAATTAGGAACATTGTACATTCAGAAAATCCCATTTCTTTTTATTCTCCCCAACATAAAAAAGGATGAATATTTTTGCTTGGATGGCTCTGGAGGGAAAAGTACTTATTGAGCTTCCAAATCCCCTAATCCAGGTAATATCAAGTAACAGTCAGTATATCAAGCAAGAGAGTTAACCTTGCTGGACTCTGAGTTGCAGAGTTATCTCTGTATAAAGGGATGAAAGTAGTATTAACTCCTAAATTTCGTATTTTCAATTCATGTAATTTTGAGGGCATTTGCTTCCATACACACATGCTTGATAAAAGGTGAAAGCTGGATAATGTACTATATGTAGAACATCACCCAATATAATTGTATTTTCATCTGTGCCCTTTCCCACTTAAAATCCCACCCTGCATTATTTCAGCTGTAATATTAGAGGGACAGCTGGATTTGTTTCCTTGAATGCAAGTAAGACATTCATGTGGTTCTGTGTGTCCTTCTCTTTCAGGATGCTAGAATTCACTTAATTTTTCAATTGAGTATATTGCCCTTTCAGGAGTCTGACAACTAATGAGTCTTCACAGTGCCCACTGCTCATTATTAACTATGAGATAGAAAAATGTGCTATGGTCACAATCTCTTCCATATTTTATTCTATTGACCAAATCAGGTAGGTTCGTTAACCTAAAGTGGTATTTTTTTCAACTTAAAGGCAAAAGAGTTCTCTAGATATTCTCAAGCATGGATTTTTTTTCTTCTACTAAGTCACTAAATTAGAAGTCACTGATAAGCATGGATTTTTTTTTCTATTAATTGTCCATCAGTCCTCACAGAGATCATTAGCAGAGCTGTTATGGAAGGTCACAAGGAACAAGGTATGGAAATGAACTAGATTTGTCCCCTGTTCCCAGAAGTATTTTTATAGTTTGTCCTTGAAATGTTTTCACTGTGATAAGTTTGGTGAGAGCAAGATGTGGAGCTAAAGGCATATGTCCTATTCATGTATTAACATGGATGAGAATTTGAAATTGGTTAGAAAATGAGACTACCAACCAGTTTTATCTCTCATGTATTTTGGTGAACATCTCAACAGAACTAATGTTAAATAAATAAGAGATATATATTGTTACAGAACTTACAGAACCCCTAAAGAGATAGTGTCAGTACCATAATACCTGAAAGTAGAGTATTTCTTCAAAAAGTATTCAAAGACAATTTGGATAAACCTATCACATTTCTATAATATTGAAACCACAATTTTATGTAATAATATTGTGAAATGTGTAAGCTTGATAAAAGACATCTGAAATGTTTACTATATCACTCTATCTTTGTCTGTCTGTCTGTCTGTTTATCCATCTATCTATCCATCTATCTATCTATCCATCCATCTATCTATCTATCTATCTATCTATCTATCTATCTATCTATCTAAAAGTTGACTCAATTGTATTCTTCTTAAAATGCAGCATGATCAAGCTGATTTCACATACTGAAATTTCAAGTCTGAGTTTCTTGAATAAACTTTGTCCAGCTAAGGCTTTTAAATAATTTTTTTATTAACACAGCTTCTTCATAAATGACTAAATTATTAAAGGTTGGCCTTTCTGTGTTTATTAAGAAAACCATGGGACAGAAAAAAAACCCAAAGATTATTCCCCAAAGATTGACTTTTTCAGCAACATGATCGCAGCTGATACTGACTAATGGCAATAAACTGTATAGTTCTCTTGATTTCATTTATGTTTTTACCAAAGTATTTTGTGAAACTTTCTCCAGACTACTTTTAGAGATCACAGATCATATATTTTCATTCCCTTGAAAGCTGATCCAATAGTTGCAGACATCTCTATTTGTAAACAATCTTTTCTGAAAAAAATTACAGATATAAATAAATAAATGGAACGGCTACTGAAATTCAAAGTTACATGCTAAATATCCTATTTCATGTCTATTGTTGTATTTCATGTTGTTATTGTTGTATTTTAGCTGTGAGCCGCCCCTAGTCCTTTCGGAGAGGGGGCGGCATATAAGTCGAATAAATAAATAAATAAATAAATAAATAAATAAATAAATCTAATAAAATACATGCAGCTTAAATATAATCATAGGTAAGGTTATAAAAGTCTACAGATACTCTCAGTTCAAATGATTTAGTTAAATCTAAATTTCAGCTCAGTGTATATATCCAAAGCCATATCTATATGTATAAGTAGCTATATCATAATTATGCTGGCAATAGGATAAAAATGAATACACAGTAAGTGAATATAACATGGGAAATTTAACTTCTTGTCTTCCCAGCAATTCAGCCTACTAATGTAACTTTCCTCTGAAAAAGATGCAGAATTATTCTTTTGCCAGATTGTACATCAATCTATACAATGTCTGATACAGCTATCTTCTTATGCATTTTTTCATAATACCTCTTCTCATATCAACAGCTATCATTCCTTTGCCTGTTCTGCTTCTAGTTTTTGCTCCAAAAAGCCAGAGATTTTTCTTTTGATATTCAGAGGTAATGGGTATGGTGGATCAGCAATTATTTAACTGAGTTTTCTTACTTTGTGAAACCTGGTCATTTTTCAGCCTCCCAAAACATAAAACCATTTTGTTTCATATTAAGATTAGTAGCATGTACAATGAATTAGTAATTTATATATTCTAATTCTGTCCAAGAGGAGACAACTGTTCTGAAGATGCTTCCTCCATTGCAACTGGATAAATATCTGTACAAAACAACAGCAACAAAAATACAACATAAGATCTTTCATAAAGATGTTAAATTTCCATGCTGTGAAGCTCACTGAGAAAGGTAGAAATGAGGATGCTATAGTAGGGATAAGTTAACTGTTTTATCCCATTCTTCTTCTCACTGCACAATAATAATCACATATAAGGAAAATGTGTGCCTATCAAGGGAAACTGTACTGATAATAGGCATAGAGAAGGTAGCTCTTTTATGCTTTCTGGTCACTAGGAGACTTGGATTGATGGGAGTATTTGAGATGGACATGGAGTTGGATTGAGTTCCAGTTGGGAGCAATGGAGTGAAGCATAGCAGAAATGGGGTAGTGTGCTACAGAGAAATGAACCAGATTGACTCTTGAGTAGGACCTTTGTCCATGTTGCTGAAGTGGAAGCCCATCTGGTAGTTTGGCATTCTGAAAAGTGCAGCAGATCAGAAGGAGTTGCAATGGCAGGAAAGTCTGATAGTTGCAGTATTAAAAGTCTTTAAGAGAAACAGTTTGAGTTGTTACAGTGATAAGTCATGGCAGAAGGAACAAGGTTGGGTGGAGGTGCCAATGTAAGACTCTCATACACCCTGCATTTTCAGGCAGTTGCTGTCTTCATGTATCATTTCTGGAGGATAAGTTTCTATGATTCACCTGTTGGATGACTGTGGACAGCCTCTGCCTTCTGTCAGCTGGAGGAACATGATCATAGGTTGTTGTTGTTGCTTTTCCTTTTTTAATTTAAAATTTATACCTATATCGTATCTATATCAACAGTATATCTATATACATATCTATATCTGTTTCTATCTATTTATGTATGTAACAAAATATTTAATCTTAAAAATATTTCTAAAACCAAGAAGTACAAACTAAAAATGGAAACTCAGAAGAAAACAAGATAAAATATTTTACATTTTTATACTTACTAAGTCAATGGTTTGCCAATATTGCACTACTATAATATGAACCATTCAATACATTTTTGTAAGATACCTTAGACTCTCTGCATAGTAACTCATACTGCTACATCTTTTTATTAGTAGAAAATGTTGCCTTTTCCAAAAGAGAAAGATCACACATATCCACCAACATAATCATATACCTTGAGTCTTGGTCAAGTAATTGATGCTGTCAAAATCTGTGTTCCAGTAACTGGAGGATGTGGGAGCCTGCACGTAGGGGGGCGTGCATAAGCGTGCATGTAGGAGAGCCTGCATCTAGGGGGCGTGCATAAGTGGACCAATGTAGCTACCATCCTTGTCCTATTGTTTCTTTTTATTTTATTTTTCTTATATGTATCCATTTCATGTATTCATAACTATGTTTATACTTATACCTGTTATCTTATAATCACTTGACTAAATAAATAAATAAATAAATAAATAAATAAATAAATAAAATAAAATAAAATAAAATAAAATAAAATAAAATAAAATGGTGTGTGGGAAGGACCTTGGAAGGTATTGAGAAAGAGTTACAGATCAGAAAACTGGTGTGCAAAAGATATCTCAGCTCACATAAGAAGAAGGCATTTCAGAAAGGACTTTCTTTAGTTTTCTTTTTTAGAGAGTAAAGTAAAGGAAGGGAAACATACCTTCAGTCTTGCAAGATTCTGTTTATGTAATTTTACAATAAAGATAGAACTAGTATTTCTGGTTGTGTTTCTTGTCTACTTTCTTCTTTTTTTTTGAAAAAAGTTTACACAGAAAAAACATATGGTATGCTGGTAGGTTAAAGCTCCTTGTACAACTTTTCCATTCTCATCTATTAATTATTTTTATATATTCTCACATACAAAATATTCCATATTTTTAGATTAATTTATCTTATAACACTTCGTATTATCATCCCAGAACCATTCCCAGCAAACAAATGCATACAGCCAAATATAAAAAACAAAAAAACAAAAAATTCTTTTTTTGAGAACAGTGTGTACCGGACTCCCTTCTCCATGACTATAATTTCAATTATACACTCATTTTGTATATTCTATTCCATTTATCATAGCAAATTCCACTATTTTCCATAATTTCCCCCCTTTCTCTAGCTTCTATAGTCTTGCTTCAGTTATTTCATCATTCCATCATTTCATTAATTACATTTCTTTTCCAATTTTCAATATCTTGCCAATCAATATTATTACACTTTTGTCTATCTTGTTTAGAATTTTATATTATCTTATAAAACATTTTACCCTGTAATTACTACCCTAAAGGATAAGACCTCTATCTCTTCTAACCAATTATTGTTTAACTTTTATATTTCACCTTTACCATTCTTACCTCTGTTACCCTCTATTTTATATCATCTAGCCATTATTAATCAGATTCTGCTTGGTACATTCCTACAAATATCCATTAGATTCTTTACAAGAGAAAAAGAAAAGAAGATTATGCATACATATAACAATAATAATTAAAGTAATTATTTCTTTTGAAGTTCAATTCAGCCATTGTTAATATTTATCTCCTTCATTCATTTCTATTTAAGATATTTCCGTTTTATTACCATTTAATATCCATATCACTATATTTCATCATCAAGAAGAAAACAGTATTAAAACGTTCCATACTTCTTATAATTTCCATACTTTCTCTTTAAATTGTTAGAGGCTTTATTCTCTTTCCTTCTTTACCTCCTTTACTTATTAACAGAAAAAAAAACTATACTAACTTCTTTCTAACTTAACCATATTTATCTCATGTACCCTTGCAGAATCCTCTCAGTAACTTAAATTAACCATTGTCTAACTGTTGGATTTTAATTTTATGTATTTTTCTTGCTGTTGCTCATCTTGGTTCAATTTTTTACCACTTTCTCTTCTTGTCAACTCCCCTTTCTTCTCCCTTCCCATTTTTTCCCCTTTTATGTCCAATTTCCCCTTCTGAAATCCTACCTTATGGCTCCTTGCAGTATTATAACTATTTCCCATTTTATACTTTTTGATTGTTGCCTCCAATCTTAGATTTTTAACTCTCTTTCCTCTTTTCCCCTTTTTCTTCCCCTTTTTCTTAACTCATTTTAGAGTCATTTGATCATTGAAGATGGCTTCTTCTTCTTTGTCCCGCCTTCTTGTTCATCTGATGCTTCCTGTAATTTTCTATATTTCAGGATCTCCATTTCTATCATTTTACCTCTTCTTTAATGTCTTTAAATAGTGTTTTTAGTTCTTCAAAAGTGATGACATTCTGAAAGATATTTTTCCCTTTTAAAGCAACCCCAGATGACTTTAATCCTTTGCTAAGATCCTCTAGCCAGGAGTTCTTCGATAATCCACAGCCGTTTCTTATTTTCTTTTTCACTTTCAATTTTCCGGGGCTTGGCTTGCAGAGTTTCCTTTACTATGTACTCTTTTCACGTCTTGTTGTGAATCCACTCTCAATACAATTTAACTCCAGGTGGTATCCTTTGTTTCCAGACTCCACCCTATTTAAGCTCTTTTCCCCCCGTCTGTTTTCTATCTTTGACTCTTTTTAAAAAGAATTCTTTAAAGTTATTCAAAAGTCTTTATCACATGGTACTTTATTTTCAGCTGAAAGCAGCCTATTAATATCCAAGTGAATCAATGTCCAATTCTTGTAGATCCTTTCTTGATATTCCAAGCCAGTTGAAGCGATCAGTATTTGAGGGGAAAAAAAGAAACCAATTTTCCCCTCTTAACCCTTTCATTTGCAGCTGTAAAAGTCTTTTAGAGATAGCATTGTTTTTAGCTGTTTAAATTCCGGGTACCTTTAATAGTTGTTTTCAATTGCAAGCCCGGTATATCACACTTTCTCCTTCAAGCTTCCTCCTGCACATTCTTTTCCATTCGAGTTCTTCTTTGAGGTGGCCACCATTGAGGTGGCTGGGGAGAAGAGATGCGGCTCTCCTCAACCCTGCTGGCAGCTCCCCAACCTTCACCACCTCTATGGGGTGGTTTCAACCCCAAAGCCAGCCGGCTCGGTGAGCACAGATCAAAACTGCGCACAGTCGCAGATTTTGGTCCGTTCACGAAGAGACTCAAAACAGGAAGTCTCTTGTCTACTTTCTCACAGAGCTAACACTGGATGCAGAGTAGACTTAAGCTTGAATCTGACAAGGCTGAATCCAAATGGACGGTGTTTCTTTTGGTGCCATGGATTTTCCATCTTTAACTCTTAATGGAGTTACATTTCTCCAGAACTGGTGCACAATTGAGGACTCTTTCTGTACTCACAGCTCATGCTTGAAACGCAGGCGGTAGTTGTGGTCAGTAAGAATTTGATTGATTTGTCTGGTGCTCCAACTGTACATTGGAAATGCCTTCTCCTTGTCGCTCATATCTCAGTTATTTTGCATGTATACTGTAAAACACTCAGAAGCTACAAGAATATGGGAATGCAAACAGTTATGCCTTGTTACAATCATGTAATGCCTCTACTACATGGACTGGACTGGTTATCAGGGATCTTCCAGTATAATTCAAGGTACTGTTTGTTTTCTATCATGCTTTTCATAACATGAGGCCTACTTTGACAGAGTAGGTGTGATACATATTCCATGTATTAAGAATCCAAGGGACTGGTATGCCTTCTTTGTCACAGGGTCTGTCATCTGAAACAACTTCTTCTGAAGATTCAGGTAGACCTGGCCCTGCTTTCCTTTAAACCAATCTTGGAGACCAATTTTATCAAATAAGCTCTGGGATAGATTGGGTTTGTTCACCTGGACTATATTAAATTAGTTTGTTTACAAACTATGTCTGTTCCCCCTGTTAACTTTAGTTTTTATCTTGTTTGGGTTAATGTACTATGGTTGTGTTTCTAATTTCCACACTGCTTAGAATTGATGTTGAGTTAGGTAGCCTTAGAAATCTGAATTATAAATAAATAAATAAATAATCTGAATGCTGCTCAGACTGTGTTTCTTATGAGAGGATAAGGTGAATAGAATATGAAAATCACATTCCCATATTACAGCATATTGATTCAAAAACTGCCCAAATGACTTGGGATTGTGCAATATATTCATAAACTATATTCATAAACTCACCATTCAGTGTTGTGTAAATGCAACCTCACTGTTCAGTGAGTTTATGAACAGTCCCTGTTCCTAAACTCACTGTTCAGTGTTGTGTAAATGCAGCCTCAGTTAAGGTCTTGCTCAAGTTAACTGACTTGCTCAAGGGTGTTGCATGAACATAGCAAACATATGTACATTACAGCAGTGCTATAGGCAACAGCTAAAAATTGAAATTTCGAACAGACATCTCCTATTACAAATGTAGTATATTATGTTTAACCCAAACTGAAGAAAAGTCATTGTTCTTTTTTATTATGACTTTTTGTGAAATAATATACATAGAATAGTAAGATTTAAAAAACAATATTAATGAACACATCGAGTATACAGATGTGATCAGTTTGATAATTGTAAATGAATAAAAAAATCAGAATATCATTTTTGCTGTCATGATTGCTATTAATACATCACATAACAATAGTCAGACATTGTAATTGAAGTCATATGACATTATCTAAGTTACATTTATAGACATCTTCATCAATTCAAATATAATAAATTGAAGTACACTGCAGCTTATTCATAGTTCTGACAGAGTCTTGGTTTGGTTCTGGTTTTAAACAAAATTAACAAATGGAAAAGAAAAAACAAGAATGTTTTTTGTATGTGTTTGGGGGTGGGTGTTACACAACTACATGCACAACTTTCATTTTTTTCATTTCTTTATTTAAAATTTTACTTCATATCTCGTCTTCCAATGTGTGGCACTTAATGAGCTAACAATAGTAATGATAAAATTAAAACAAAATGCTTAAAAGTAATAAGACATAGTCTTTAGGAGAATTGTGATAAAGTGTCTGTTGTTTGCTTGCATGTTTGTTCCCTTCCGTAATCAGAAAAAAAATGCTTTAAAAAATGAGGCCAAGGCAAAACATTTATTTATTTATTTATTTATTTATTTATTTATTTATTTATTTATTATTGGGATTTATATGCAGCCCTATCTCCCAAAGGACTCGGGGCGGCTCACAACAATAAAAACATACAATACAAAATTTTAAAAAGTATTAAACGGACATCCCAATAACCTACTTAAAACTAACAAACACAATAAACATGCAGGACATGTTCATGATTCACCTGATTTGTTTTCCTTCCCTTTCTGTATTTACATACTGTCAGCTTCTCCTATGCCACTGGGCGCTATCTCCTTCTACACCTTTTTCTGCTCTCTCATTTTTCAAACTGCTGTTCGTTTGTTTTTTTCTCCTTTCTGCCAACCTTCTCATTCCAGCTTGTGCTCTTTATTCTGCACCCTTATTGAGAGACAAAAGGTAATTTTATCACTCAAATGAATAGAAAAGCAAGAGATGAATATTAAACAAAGGAGGAAAAGAGGGAGGGAGACCTAAATGAAGACCCTGGTTGGTTTCATTAAAAAAATCCAAAATGTTAATACACCAGAGAGAATTAAAATATCCTATTAGAACAAGTGTCCTTTGATTTATACTAGTCTGTGATTCATTGTACACTATAAATGCTCTATAATGATTATAGTAATGTTTGTATCATTGGGAGATTCCTGAGCCATCTTCCCCAAGTACATATTCTTTTTTCTTTCTTTATTTCTCACATATTGTTTTATTCCACTTGCATAATATGATTGTTTCTATCTTCCCAGAAAGTTTAAATGGAGGTAATAAACACTTTCTGATTAAATATAATGCTTTAGTAATGTTTAGAATCGGAGGTGGTATTCAGCAGGTTCTGAGCAGGGGTGGGATTCCAATTTTTTAACAACCGGTTCTGTGGGCGTGGCTAAGTTGGTGGGCGTGGCTTGGTGGTCATGTTATTGGCTGGCTGTGGCCAACTCAATATCACTCACATCGAGGCACGCATCTCCTCGCCTGGCCTCTCATGACTGTGTGGATGCTGCAACAGTCGTAAGTGTGAAAAATGGTCATAAGTCACTTTTTTCCATGCCATTGTAACTTTGAATGGTCACTCCACACAACCAAAGTACCAGTAAAGGAGGGGAGAAAAACTCCAGAGACGTTTCTGAGACAGGAAGTCCAGTCCTGCCAAGAATGTAATAGGATTAATGGAGAGCAGTTTCTGTAAGCAACACCAGAATGTTTCCTTCCTGCCTTCCTTACAGGATTAGGCCAGTAATTTTTTCTAATAGCTGGTTCTCTGAACTGCTTAGAATGTTAACAACCGGTTCTAGAGAATAGGTGCGAATTGATAGAATCCCACCCCTGGTTCTGACCAGTTGTGGAGAACCAGTAGCAGAAATTTTGAGTAGTTTGGAGGACCGGCAAGCACCACCTCTGACTGGAGATTTTACACTATCTTTGCCCTGCCACGCTCACCAAGCCACACCCACAGAACTGGTAGTACAAAAATTTGAATCCCACCACTGTTTAGAATGTTTATTTAGTGGCAATGGTGGAGCTATTATTAAATTGAGCTCAGTTGAATTCAATAGAAAACCAAATCTCTATGATAAACAATCCATTGTTATAAATAATAACAATAATAACAAAGAACATATTGTTCTTTTTTCACAATAACAAGCAAGCTTATTTTTGTCTGTAAAATTAGTTCACTCTGAGCAGTCCTTTTGGTTTTATAACAACTATTTTAATGGTATTTCTAGTTTTGTATGATGCCAAGAGTCTATTGGAGTTAGGCAGCTTATAAATTCAAATCAATCAATTAATCAATCAAGTAAAATGAAAATGAAGTTGACCAATATACAGAATAATAATAGAGTTGGAAGGCACCTTGTAAGGCCTTTTAGTTCAATTCCCTATCTATCTATAACAGGAGTGTCAAACTCGTGACACTTTATTCCCTTCGCTAAACCGCATCCATCCCACTGGTCGTGAGTTTAACATCTATAATATTAATTCTTTTTTTTTTAGTTACTGGCCTTCTATTGTGCTTAATCAGAACCATTCACCATAGGTAATGACAGAATGCTGATAGAGACATTAACTGACAGGCACATGTTATTAGTTTAAAGTAAGAAATATACCTATTCATTAATCATTTTACAACTTTTTTTAGCAATAAAAGTTATATCTAAACAGAAAGCATTTAAAAAAAATACTGAAAAACATTGTTGTATTTGCTCAGCTGAATTTCCTCTCTTCTACAGAAGTCAATCTTATGAATAATATTTCATAGCCATGGTTCTCAGTTTCTCTCTCCAGGGGTGGAGTTTCATTCAGCAACTGTTAAAAGTTAAGCCTAAATTGAAGCTTGACATGCCAGTTCAAAGAAAGCAACCAATAACATGGCTTTTATTTTTTTTAAAATCCTTTGGAGTTTTTTGGTCATTAACAATTCAGAAGTAGAGGAGCAATATGTGATTATTTTTATAACACATTTTTTAAAAGTTTCTTTGAATTAGCTTATCTTCATATACTTATAAGAACTTTCAAGTGCTGAAATTCCAGGTTGGCTATTTATTGGTCCTAATGGCTAAGTTGTGGTAAGCATTAGATGTGTAATGATAGCCAAAAGATCCTAAAGGCAACCATCTATCTGAATAGCAACAAATCTTAAGAAAGACTTCATACATCACATGAGGTCACATACAATTATTTAATTTTGTCTTACTATGTGGTATGTACAGAATGCGGTGGTACAGAATGTGGCCGCGCGGGCAGTGATGGGAGCTTCCCGATACTCCCACATTACACCCCTCCTGCATGAGCTGCATTGGTTGCCAGCTGCCCTCCGAGTGAGATTCAAGGTGCTTGTGTTAACATATAAAGTCCTGCATGGCTTATTGCGGGAACATCTCCTGCCAGCATCAACATCCCTTCGCCCTGTATGGTCCCACAGACAGGGCCTCCTTGGGGTGCCGTCGGCCAGACAGTGTCGGCTGGCGACCCCCAGGGGTAGGGCCTTCTCTGTGGTAGTGTCCACCCTGTGGAACCAACTCCTTTTGGGGCTCCGATTGGCCCCAGACCTCCGTTCCTTCCGCCGTGACCTGAAGACCTGTTTTTTTCAGCAATCCAGCCTGGACTGAAGTGGAGTGGGATGGGTTTTTTAACTGTTTTTAGATTAGTTTGTGGGTTTTAAATTTATTGGACTTAATGTTTAATAGTATTTTATCTAATTTATTTGTATTCGTATTTTAATGTTGTGAGCTGCCCTGAGTCCTCAGGGAGAAGGGCAGCATATAAGTCCAATAAAATATAAATAATATAAATATGTAAGCAGTTAGGTTTCGTATTGACTGAACCAAGGCAATTATAGCTGATTCAATAAAATATATGTAAGCAAACCAGGATGCTTAATATAATGTGCTAAGCCAGTGTATGAAGATTATCCTCAGTAGTAAGGAAAATGGAGCAAAGCATTCTTCTAAAGCTCATTGATATTTTGTAATTCATAGGCAGGGGAGATAGCCCTGCCAAAACTCATGTTTCAATGTTGCACTACAAGTAATATGTTTTATTTAGGTGTCCAAAATCAGGATATAGGAATAAAAGATCAATATTACAATCATGATCTTGTAATACACTTTTCATATATTTTTAAATCATAGTTAGTTCTTAAGGGTATTAAATTTTTAAATCTCTGTGAAAATAGGTTTTAAATAGTGGTGCCTTGAAAATGAATTGGTGACCTAAAATTGCTTCAGGAGACAGCAGGGAGGCATATTAAATATCATTCTACAGTTGCAATCTTTCCTATTAACTAGTGGCAATAAATGTTTAAAGGTAAAGGTTCCCCTCGCAAATACGTGCTAGTCATTCCCAACTCTAGGGGGCAGTGTTCGTCTCCGTTTCTAAACCAAAGAGCCAGCACTATCTGTTGATGATTCTGTGGTCATGTGGTCTGTATGACTAAATGCCAAAGGCACACAGAACACTGTTACCTTCCCACCAAAGGTGGTCCCTATTTTTCTACTTGTATTTTTACTTGCTTTCGAACTGCTAGGTTGGCAGAAGCTGGGGCAAATAACAGGAGCTCAGTACATTTCACAGCACTATAGATTCAAACCGCTGAACTGCTGACTTTTTCTGATCAACAAGCTCAGCATTTTAGCCACTGAGCCATTGCATTCCCTATAAATGTTTAGTTCCATCCTCTTGGGGTAGGTAAATTGAGGACCCAAGATTGCTGGGGGCAACTTTGTAAAATTGCCGCTTAGTAATAAGCAGGCATATACAATGGAATGAAGGCTATTGCTGAGCGCATTGGGTTGTATCCCAAAAATTGTAAGCTGCCCTGAGTCTTTAGAGAAGGGCGGCATATAAATGTAATTTTTAAAAAAAGTTGCCTGAAATTAATTATAACAGTAAATGTACAGTTGCCATTATTACTGATATGCTTAGAGATAAATTCTCACTTCTATTTTTCAAACATAGATTTTGCTAAATAATTCCTGTCCTCTTATAAACACTACCATGACAAAAGTACTAATAATAGCAATCATCTCATAAAAGATTTCAGTATCTATATATAGGCAAAAAACACCTGTTAATATTTATTATGTTTAAACATAATTCAAAATCCATGAAAAAATTCGTTTGACCACAATATTGCAGCAAGATTTTATTAAACTAAAGGTTACCTTAAAGTAGTTATTCATCCTAGCATTATAATTTAAATAAATTTTGTATTTCCAGATATTACTGTTAGTAATATAACGCTCAAAGCAGATCTGTAATTACAACTCTGATAGCTGGCAAAATGTCATAATCACAACACATAACTGTATTATATCAGAAAATAAAAATAGTATTTACATCTTTGAATTGCTAGTTTTATAGACCTTTAAAGTTAATTTTCACTTAACATTAAAAACTGCATAGTGTTGATCAACAGAGGTGATAGAAAGAGAATTGTGTACAAAGAACACATGTGGAAACCCTCTGTTTGTAGGACTAACATCACTTGCAGAATCTCCCCATTGGGTTCATAAAGACCTTAAACAATCTACTTTTTCTCTTTTCCAAATGTTGTTCCTCCAAATATAACTAGCATTTTTCTCTGTACCTGAAGATACAATGCCTTGTCTATTCATAGATCATGCGATCCATGCCATTCTGCATATGGAAAAAGAATATTTTTGCTCTATTCATAAAATAGCACTGAACAAACTTTCTTAGGGTTCATGCATTTGGAAGTAGTGGCTCCTGGATTCACTTTCCTTCATCTTTGTATCTGAGAGCAGTAAGAAGTGAAAACAAATAAAAGGCCACTTTGAAGTATTGCAAGATCCTGCAGTGGGGCATCTGGTGGCACAGTGGTTAGAATGCACACTGCAAGCTACTTCTGTTGACTGCTGGCTGCCAGAAATTCAATTCTCACCGGCTGAAGGTTGACTCAGTTTTTTATCCTTCTGAAGTCAGCAAAATGAGGATGCAGATTGCTAGGGGCAATATGCTGACTCTGTAAACCATTTAGAAAGGGCTGTAAAGTACTGTGAAGCAGTATATAAGTCTATGGGCTATTGCTATCTCAGCTTCTCCCTCTCTCCTGACTTTTTCTCAATGAGAAGACATTAAAGGCAGAGCTAAAAACTATTCAGCCTAGCAATAGTCTACCCTATGGAACCAGCTTCCCCTAGACCTCCAGGTGACCCCTGACCTCCGCTCCTTCTGCTGTGACCTAAAAACTTGGCTGTTCCAACTAGCCTACCCGGCCTGATGGGGGGAGGGTTTTAAATGTATTTTAATTGGCATATTTATGAGACCTTTGGTTTAATTGTTTTTTTAATATTTGTATATTTGTATTGGATTGTTTTATTTTGTAAGCCGCCCTGAGTCCTTCGGTGTTGCTATAAAATCATTAATTGCTTTTGTATTAGCCATTAAAACTTGTGTGTGCAGGCTTCTGTAAAAGCTGAACCACATACAAGGATCCATTAGTTACTTCTGTATTTGACATATAACCTTTGTGTGACCTGTATGTGTAGATTCTTACCAGAGTCGGACCATGTACAGGAAGTTAGCAGAGGAGAACGTAGCTGCACTGTCCGTCTGTTTCTACATATCCAGTTCTAACCACGAAACCACAAACAGTAACGTTTCTATACCTCGCTTGCACAAAGATAGAGCTTGCATAGGAAAATGTAATGTGGTGACACGTATAGCTAAAATACCTTATATGGCATTAATGTGTATTTGCTAAACCCTGCCTGTGCTCACCCAATAAAAGAGCCCCCCGGACTTCGGTCTGGGTCGCTCATCCTGAGAAAGAACCTGCGTGGAGTCTTCTTGGTATTGGCCTTCAGTGGGCGGCCTTCCATGTGCGGACCAAAACCGCACTTCGGGAGATAGGGTGGCATATAAGTCTCATAAATAAATAAATAAATAAATAAATAAATAAATACTTCTCCTTTCTGACATTCAAAATACAACCAGTTACTATATTTACTGAATGATTTATTTAAATGTCAAATCAGCAGAAATCATTTTCAAGCATCATTAAGATACATTTTTAAAACATTTGATTAAAAATATCTTAACCTCAAATCATCATTATTTAGAAAACATGCTCAACCAAATCCATTTTGCAGCTTTAACTGCCAAGGGCATAAGCCAGACAATATTAAAAATGTAATCAACTGAATTACCTGGGAGAATTTTGAAAAAGTGGTCAGTTTTGGCTGATTTGTACATCAAAGCTGCAATTCAAAGTCCTTGAATATGGGGAATTTCTCATATAAACCTACTTCTCTTTCATCCTGTTAGGACAACTACAATTAAAAATGCCTACTACATTGCTATATTAAATACAATGAATTATTAGAAATACCATTCATTTAATAGCCAGTTTCTCTCGTGTTTCAATTTCTAGTATTCCACCATCTTTCTGACATTTTTCTTGTAGTAATTCATTGGATTTGATTCAATGGCATTAAAGTGGTTTATTTGATGTTGGCTGGAAGTATTATATATATATATCAGTCCCTATAGATAAATATTAGTTTGCAAATTATGGTGCCTTTGAACCTCTTGTTTACCATGACATGCAAATTACACATAAACATGGAAAATGGAATGAAATGGAACCAATTTGTCTGAAAGTATGTGGGGTTTGCCAAAATGTTCTTCACCTGCACCCCCCCCCACATCTACAATTACATCATTCAAAGAGGAACTGTAAAAACAGTGGAAGAAAGAGAAATCATCATGGATATCAGAACTGATCTGTGGCAGGGTGGAGAATAGCTATTGAGAGCCTCAGTGGTGCAGTGGTTAGAGTGCAGTACTGCAGGCTACTTCTGCTGACTGCCTGTTGCCTGCAATTTGTCAGTTCAAATCCCATCAGGTTCAAGGTTGACTCAGCCTTCCATCCTTCTGAGATGGGTAAAATGAGGACCCAAATTGTTTGGGGGCAATATGCTGACACTGTAAAACCACTTAGAGAGGGCTGTAAAGCACTATAAAGTGGTATATAATAAGTGCTATTGCTATTGAAGAGCTAATAATCGCAACTTCAGTATGATCTGGAATTGGGCACCTCTTCTTACTGAATAGGATACTTGACAGCTGTTTATAACAAAAGGAGAAACATCTGATTTAGAAAACAAGATATCTGAGGGATGAGCTGTCTTACCACTTCTATTATCTCTATTCCTTCACTTTTCTTGTACATCGCAGTAAAAACGAAGTGGGGGGACCACACAGCACCCCCTGCGCTCAATTTTTTTGCCTCCTGGGCCTCAGGTAAGCCTCCTGGGTGAAGCAATAAGACAGCCAGGGGGATCCCAGCACAGCTGATCATCGGAACAGCTGATCATTGGGAGGAAAAAAAAAGAAATATCTTAAGGAATGACTGGGCGGGGGAGAATGCAGTCAACGATGTCAGGCATGCATGCGATGCATGATAAGGACTGATTAGGTGGGCAGAGGAGAGGCAGGCAGAGAGGGTCGGGGCCAGCCAGGGGCATGATTTGCCAGTTCTCCAAACTGTGCAGAATCATAACAACTGGTTCTATAGAACCGGTCCGAACCAGTAGAATCCCAACCCTGATAATACCTATTTTATGGTAACAGCACTGGTTCAGTTCAAAGTTCTGGTTATTAGCTATACACTCCTAGGTAATTGCTTTTGGTGCAATAAGAACCATATTGCCCAAAACTGATTTACTTATCCTTTCAATGATTTTGAAGGAAACTGTTCAAGGTCATACCCCTAAAAGAAATAAGAAATAAGTGGACTAGAAGACAGTTTTTATGAAAAATATTCATGTTATCCAAAATATATACTTGTTCCCTCTGTATGATCTATAAGACAACTTTCAAAACTCTTCTTTTTTTTCTTTTTTAAACAAAACTTAGAGATTTGATACTTAGTGCATTATGTTGGCTTTACACACATATTTACCCACCCACACATATAGGCTGTGCCAAATATGTTCAGTCCCTATAGGTAATTTTTTATATTAAGTTTATTAAATGTTCAATTTCATTGTCATTTCCTTCTAAACAATTGCTGACTCATTTGATGCATGAGATTTGAACATTGTTCAATATTCTCCCTGAACTTCCCACAAAAAGTTTAGTTCTCTTCTTGATGCCTTTTTGAATATTTCAGTTAAGTTGTTAAAATATGAAAAAAATCATCAGGAAATGATTATCAATTGTATTCTGAGAATACACTGTCAATATTTTCTGGGAAAATGATTGTACTAATAGCAGTAATATTCATTCCCAGAAACCAAAAGGCAATTTTAATCCTGCTGAACAACCAAAAGAAGAGCAATAAAAATGGGCTTTTTAAATTTTAAAATATAAAATTTATTTCTCATATTTTGAACTGAGGCACAAAAATTACTTTTCTCCCCTTTCTGTAATATTAGATTTTAGTATTGACATCCCTGAAAATAATGATAGCTGCTACTGCTATGGAAACAGTAGGCTTAGAAAGACAAGCTTTAATTAAAACATTGTTTTCAAAAGCATTTGGTGATTCCTTGGTATTAGAAGTCCCAACTCTAGATCACTTGTTTAAAAAGAAGTTTTCACTGATAAGAATAGATGTGTAATGGATGCATCACCCTTTTCTTCCTGAAGGCAAAAATAATGTGAGATAAAGTTTATGAAATAGAGTAATATCAATAAGGTGCAAAATTAGTGCTAGTTAAACAGAGAATGAGTTCCCATATTGTAGCAATAGCACTTAGACTTATATAGTGCTTTATAGTGCTTTACAGCCGTCTCTAAGTGGTCTACAGAGTCAGCATATTGCCCCCAACAATCTGGGTCCTCATTTTACCCACCTCGGAAGGATGGAAGGCTGACTCAACCTTATATATTGTAATGGTTTTAAGAATATATATAATATTGGTCTACCTGGTCACTTTCAGGGACCTGACCAATGGCTTTTGGACAGTTCACAAAAAAAATTGAGGGACCACTAGTGGACCACACTTGATCTCTGTAAGATTTTCTAGAAACTGGTTTACTGAATTGTGCAATAGTAGAATTTTCTAGAACAACAAAAAAGGGACCCTGACTGTGAAGACATCATCAAAGTCAAAAGGTATCAATATTTGTATTATTGTTTCCTAATAGGTTCTTTCCTAGAATATTTGTACAGATAGTCTTTTTTTAGTGATCTCCTTATTTAGCAACCATTTATATTTACAACAGGATGGAAAAGTAATTTTGCAACAAAGCCTTATATTTACAAACTTCCCAGGTCTTTAAAGCAAAGAAGTAGGTTCATAAGCAGTTGTGCTTTTACTTAGTGATCACTTTCCTTAACCAAGTTGCCAGTCCCAATTATGATCACTAAACACTACCTTTAGTTAGCAATTCAGTTTTTCTGAATTAGATATCTTACTTACATAGATATCATTCTATGGATCAATTCCTTCATCATTTATCTGACTCTCTTTTAATAATGTTTCCTAAGCATGGGATCTAGATTCAAGCACTGAATACATGTGCATGAACTGTGAAAACGAATTTCATGTGGAAATGTAATGTAGAGCCTAATCAAATAAATGACAATCATGCCTTTTAATCTATTCCCTAGCCTCCATTAATGTTTTTTTTCCAAGCAGTGGTAAATTAATTTAGTGTCACTTACTTGATTTTGAAATATAATGTTATAGTACCGGACAAATCTCCAAAGAGGTCCCTGATTGGCAATCTTTATTCACTGGATGCAATACTGTTGAAGACCATTACAACATATTTTTACTTGAAATCCAAAGAGTCATCAAACTATATGTACCAATAACAACTCCCAAAACCAGAAAAAAACAGATTACCCATAACAATAAGGAAACTTCAATCCAAAAAAAGATCACTTTGGTGGAAAAACAAATCTGGTCATGCTGTCAACTTCAAAAGCCAATACAAAAATTTATGCCACCAGATAAAGACTGAATGCACCAATTATCACATTAAACAAGAGGAAAACCTTCTATGCACCAATTCCACCTGCGCTTTCTACAATTTTGTAAACAACAAACTAAAAGACTCAAGATCTATCCCACTCCTGAAAGGACCTAATGGTACAGACTGCAATGATGAGACCATTAAAGCCAACCTCTTTAACACATTCTTTGGCTTAGTATTTGTAAACAGCAACCCAGTATTGCCTAGTTGAACCACAGACAACTACAATGATATAATACATATCAATTTTACAGAAGACAATGTTGAAAAAGCACTATGCAATCTAAAACCATCTCTATCTACTGGACCAGATGGAATATGTGCCTACTTCTTAAAAAAGCTATCCACTGCCATAGCCGAACCTCTAAGCATAATCTTTGAAAAATCTTTCAGGACCAGCTCCTTGCCAAACCTATTGGTCACAAGCCACGGTCATCCCAATCTTCAAAAAGGGAGACCCCAGTCTAGTTGAAAATTACAGACCAATCTCTTTATGCTGCATCACCTGTAAAGTCATGGAATCAATTATTAACCAATCCATTATCCTCCACTTAGAGGCAAACAACCTACTCTCTAACAAACAATATGGTTTCAGAAAAAAACTATCCTGTAATCTGCAACTTTTACACTGCAAAAACATATGGACTACGCAACTCGATCAGGGCAAAGCAATAGACGCAATCTACATAGACAAGCCTTTGATTCAGTGGTACACGACAAACTACTACTAAAACTAAAACCTTATGGTATCTCTGGACACCTGCATAACTGGATAGAAGCATTCCTGTCAAACAGACAACAAATGGTCAAAATTGGGAGTGTCTTATCAAATTCTGTACCTCTCAACAGTGGTGTCCTCCAAGGCAGTGTTCTAGGACCAACTCTCTTCATACTCTACATAAACGACCTCTGTGATCATATTAAGAGCAACTGCGTTCTCTTCACTGATGATGTAAGGCTATTCAACACCACAGACAATACTGCTACCTTCAAAAAGACCTCGACTATGTATCAGAATGGTCAAACAAATGGCAACTTCAAATCTCAAAAAATAAATGCTCTGTCTTACATATTGGCAAAAAAAATCAGAAAATAAAATACAAGCTGAATAGTCAAGACCTTGTTGATGATGCAAACTCTGTCAAGGACCTTGGAATACTCATCTCTAATGATCTAAGTGCTAGAGCCCACTGTAACTACATAGGCAAAAAGGCATTAAGAGTTGTTAACCTAATCCTATGTAGCCTTTTCTCTGGTAATATCACACTACTAACATGAGCATGTAAAACATTTGCAAGATCAATACTCGAATACAGCTCATCAGTCTGGCACCCACATCACGTATCTGATATTAACACAGTTGAGAAAGTCCAGAAATATTTCACAAGAAGAGTTCTATACTCCTCTACTCATTGCAGAATACCTTATGCCACCAGACTTGAAATTCTAGACCTAGAAAACCTAGAACTATGCCGCCTTCGGTCTGATCTAAGTATAGTATATAAAATCATACATTGCAATGTCCTTCAGGTCAATGAATACTTCAGCTTCAACCATAACAATACAAGAGCACACAATAGATACAAACTCAAGGTTAACCGCACCAAACTTGATTGCAGGAAATACGACCTCAGCAACAGAATGGTCAATGTCTGGAATACTCTACCTGACTCTGTGGTTTCTTCCAAAACCTTTAACCTTTAACCTTAGACTGTCTACTATTGACCTCACACCTTTCCTAAGTGGTCTGTAGGGGCATGCATAAGCGCACCAGCGTGCCTACCATCCCTGTCCTATTGTTTCTTTTATTTTTATTATATGTATTCATCTCATGTATTCACAAATATGTTTATCCTTATATTTATTATAGTGATTGACAAAATAAACAAACAAACAAACAAACAAACTTTGGCAACAGTTTTTAATGAAGCAGTTCCTTGAAACTGCTTTCAGTGCAACATGGCAACATGATCTTCATTTTTGGGACCGCAAAAAAGCACATCTCCTTGCTTTATTGTACTTTGGAGGATGTACCACCTAATCCTCCAAACAACATACTTCATATGATGTAAGTTGTGCCAGAGAACTAACTTTTCTGGTTTTGGCAAGCAACATACAGGAGATAATGAGAAGTTCTGAAATAATATACCATAGTAATATAATACCTGGAAGCAGCAGAAGAAAAAAGAATTGTAGCAAAAGAAAGCAAAGGTAATACCAATAGCAATATGTGCCTTGGGTACAATCCCCAAACAACTAGAACGCCAAAGGTGCTTTTTCAAGAAGCAAATGGACTTTCTGATTTTTCTTTGAAGATGTTTCACTTCTCATCCAAGAAACTTCTTTAGCTCTGACTGGATGGTGGGGAGTGGAAGGATTTAGAAGTGGTGTTTCTCCTAGTTTCTTTTCAGTTACTGTTCAAGTTTCTGTCATTATCTTTAGCACCCTACATAGCATGGCATCAAGTTATGATTGGATAATGTGGTGGAATCTGATGCTGAGTTGCAGGAGAGAGAAATGAAGAGGTAGACCAGCATTGAGTCATTGGTATGTAGAAACAGACCAAGAAAGTATCCTCTCTAAATCTTCATAGAATTCATCTTATAGTTCTGCAGAGTGTGCTTTAGTTTGGTAAGATTCCTGTCTTTAGGCAAATAGCAATAAAATAAAATAAAATAAACAACTACTTAAACAATTCATTGTATTGTTCTTGGTTCCCATGCCTGACAGATAGGATAGGTATGCTTCAGGTCCCTTCCCTGAAATATTGCATCTATTGTGACACAGAAAGTATGCCTTTTTCATGGCTGCCCCTACTGTATGGAGCACCCTTCCCCCAGCAATCTGGCAGTCTTCACTCTCCTATCTTTCTAGAAAAGCATTGAAACCTGGCTCTTTACCCAGAAGTATTCAGGTAAAGCCTGTGTATTGTTGTTGACATATCCTAGGAGGTTAATTGGCATGTCAGATTTTTTTAATTTTGCTATATAGTTTTATTGTTGTCAGCCACCCAGAGTTATTTTAAGATTGGTGGTCACAGAAATCTTTTAAATAAATAATATAAAATAAATAAAAAGACACTTATTGTAGGCATTCTTAATCTTAATTTTAAGAGCATCTTTGTCATTTACCACACTACTGTAACATTCACAATTTACAACTAATTGCTTGCAATTGTACAAACCTATATTGGTAAACCAATAGTTTATCTTATTTGTTTTTGGCTTATAAAACAAATAACCCATAATTTATAAACCATGAGACCTATCATGCTACACCAACTACTACATCAAAAACTAGCCCCATTTAATTTTACTGGCCTCCCAGTAGTTCTCTTGTTCCCAGGAGAATGTCCTAGGAATCGATTAAGTTGCAAGGCAGCCAGCTTTTCTGATTGCTGAGCAATTTCCATGAGCCTCTACAAAACTGATGGAGGTAGGTTAAGGTCCCAGAGGTAAGATGGTTCAGTTTACCTCCCACTATACCAAAAACATGAGGCGTGAACAGTTCACATAAATTACTACTTATAATATACTGGCAATGTGGAACACGTTTACCTGGGTTAAATCTCACTAAGCTTAATAGTGCTTGTTTGTTAACAGACTTAGATGGAATTGCACTGTTGATGAATTATAGTCCTTTTCAGGGAATGTATATTAGGAATACAATTTTTTATGGGCTATAATGGCATGGGACCATCTCTAAACTAAAAAATAATGCTAAAGAACAGAAATAGTCAACCTATTTCCTTTTAAATGATTTAGACTGCACCTCTCAAGAGTGCCTGGCAATTGGCCATGTTGGCTACAGCTTATAGAAATATTCATCCAAAACATATGGAAGGCACAAGGTCACCTCTTCGATTGTAGACTGACAGTTACCACATAGGCAAAGTTAATACTGCCTTTTGTAGAAATTTCTGTCTCAGGTGAATGTGTTAACATTATGGATCCTTTGAAATTAATGCCTCTAATAATGCCTAATGAAATTAAAGCAGTTTACATAGAACTGACTGTGAGATAATAGGTGAAGAATACAGGCCATGCTTTCTCAACCTTAATAAAACTGAACCAATTATCTTCATGACTGTCACCAATGATCACTTGATTGTCAATCATTTATTGGGTTTGTACTATTTGGGGTACTTTAATAGAATTAATAAGGACTTGCCCCAATGCACTTATACAATCTAGGTAATATATGAGCAAATGAGCCAAGAATATTCAATAAAAGTAACAATTGTTACACATAACATGTGTTGTCTATGTTTATGTGTATATGTGTGTCCATGCATATTTATCTATTCATACATAGCATGAGTAGGTCTACTAAACTGTTAGTTAGTGTGTTAATTAATTAAGGAACTAATTAAGATTTTTCTAGTATTTCCTTATAAAATTGTCCCTAATATGAAGAAATGCAGGTCAAAGTCATACCACGTAACAGTTTTACCACTAGAAGGGATAGCTTGTGAGTTACAGTTGTACTTTTTGGATGCAGATTTTCAGTTCAGTCCTTGGGTAAGAAATCTCTTTTCCCTACAGTCTGCTAGCCTGGAGAAGGGGAGGAGAAAGAGAGCGATCATGATAAAAAGAATGTGTGTCTCCACTCATTTTTTTATTCTGAAACAACCATATTTAATCTCTGGCCACCCAAATCTGGATTACTCCAAATATATTCAGCCTTCCATAAAACAAAAGGAGTGTATTCATCTCTGCCTTGCAGGTAGCAACTGAGAGAATAGGTAAATAATACAGTTCATAATTATTCCATATCTTCTTAAGAGAGACAGCGAGAGAGAGAGAGCATAAATACAATTTACTGAATTCAATTAAGTATTCTTCCAAGTAAACAACTCTAATATTAATTTCTTATTTTGTTCCAAACTAATTTAAAATGTGATACTTTTCAAATATCACATTTATCAGAATTTCTAAGATTTTCCCTATGTGTCTCTTCCACTTTTAAAAAACAATAAAAATTTAATTTCCATCTTGGCTAGCTTTGGTTGAATTTTACAATGATTCTGTATAAACAAGTTCCAGAAATTGCACAGGTTGGAGCTCTGGACTAATTTGAAAACTAAAAACAATCATACTTTGAAGTATTTTAAAACTGAAGGCCATTTAAAGTAGACTAAATTAAAAAATGCATGATTACGAAAGAATAATTTCTGAAAAACAGCATAAGCCAGCAGAAAAAGAAAATGAATGGCATAAATAACCTTGTATAAAACTGTACAACTTCATCATCAATCTGATGGGACAGGACATGAAAAAAATAGCAAAAGGAAAAAAAAATATTCCAATGTGGTCTAGAGTTGCTTTTGAAAAACCTCAACAACAGCAACAATGTCAAAATGTTCAGTTCAGGCTGGTGTGGCATAGATTTTTATAGAGAAAGTTTGTGTATTTAGGATCTCATTATACAGCATATTGTATTAATTTGCATGAAAGTTGCAGTTTCCATAGTCAGACATGGGAAATGATTTATATTTATATTTTCAAAAGGTGATTTACTTTGTTTAGATTCAGTTATGGTACATTGACTAAATGCACAACTGACACAATCTGGGAGCCTAATCATAGTTATGGTTCTCAGCAACATTAGGGTGTCTTCTCACCTTTTTTTTCTCCATTAGTATCAATACATAATGAAATCATTTTACTTAAATATTTTCTAGTTTCAGTAGAGCAGAAATGTTAAGCACAGTGATATGACAACCACCCTGTCTTTCCATGGGAAAAACAGGGATAATAATTGGTGGTGATAGCATACTATACACTAAACAGGAGATTAGTGGTGTGTATGACATTTGTTAAAATTCCAAAGTGACTGTGAATTATTCCAAAAGACTCTTTTCAACCTGAGTAAATGCTGTTCTGTTTGAGTAAATGCAAAGCATTTAAAAATCATTAATATTTTACTTTGTAGCAATTATTTGTCTCCTTTGAATTCTGCCATTACTTTTTACTGCAGTTTTAGATGTTATTGCATTTTCTCATCATTACCTTCAGAGTGAGTTGAATCATGTGCATAGAAAAGAGTTCCACTTCAGCTGTGTGTATCAGACATTTATTTGCAGTTTAAAATAAGACATCTTTACTGTTATGGTGAGAAAGAATGCAACTCCATTTTTTTTCTTAATGTAGATTTTTCATGAATACTCAGATTCAACACTTTTCTAAAACAGTAATAAGAAGGTAGTATGTGCCTGTGGAGACAAGTACACTTTCCCCTTTAATTAATGTGTTTGACAGTAGGGAGTGTTGTAGTGACAGGATAATTTCACTGGAAAATGTTGAAATGGTTGCAAAATTCAGCTGTTTGTTTTCCTTGTGTGATGGTGGGGGAGAATGTAAATAAGATTGTTAAAGACTTTGTTAAATATTATTAAACTTATTTAATAAATAATTCGAACAAACATAGGCTAGGCAGATCTAGGCCCTACAAAAATGGAACTTGCAATTATAAGCCTGAGGTTGCCTTTCTCTATTCTAAACAATTCTTAATAGTTACAAAATTAATGAGATAAACAGCTTGTATTATCTGTCTGTCTGGCCCTGGAATAATATTGCCACTGCTCATGGCTAATGAGTGTTTTCTTCAACTACTTCCATTAGCCTCATTGGTGGTATAATAAAAACAGCACATCTCTTACTTTAGAATTTATAGAGCCACATAGTAAATTTATAGAATTCCCTAATATATCTGAATTGGATTTTTACTCATAAACGTGGTAGCAGTCTTCCATAATTGAACGGAGTTGTTCAGAGTTAAAGAGGATGCAGATTACAAAGTTCTGTTACTACTTCAGTGTATATTTATGGATGAACCTGAAAAAACAGCAAACAAAAGGGAAGTGAAACCCTTAAAAACCTGAGTGATCAGGGTAGGCCTAGCAACACCACCTCAGAAAAGCAAGTAAATGGCTATTCTTCAGGATCATTTGAGTTTTAAAACCTCAGAAAGCATGTGAATTTTTTTAAAAAAATAATCAATTTTGGGGAAATTCTACTTTAAAGTAGCATAGGTTTTTGTACTGGTTTAACACAACTTTGATGGACAGCGTCCGATGACTACTTCAAAATTTATTGTGGTGCAACACTTGAAGGTAACTTGGCAACCTTAATATCCTCTAAAAGATCTATCATCCCTGTTTTTTTCCCCTTATCCTTCTAACAATAAAATATCCATAGGTATTTTTCCATTACATAGTCCTTGGAAATTTTTTCTTTATCATGTGTTGGATCAGTTCAAACACATTTCTTCTCAAATCTCAAAGCAGTAATTCAAATGAAATTAGGCCTTCAATGAGAATGATTCATGTAGCCAAATTCTTTTTTATTTTATTTCACAGTAGTGGTTTCACTGAAAACCTCAACTGCTGATATTTTGACTTGTAAAAAGATTTCTTTTTATTTTACTTTCCAATATCTGTATGAATGCAATATTCTTGACACCTTTATATAGAAGTTCAAAAAAGAAAACAAATGTAATGGATTTCTGGCTAATAATAGGAACCAAATAAAAGCAAGGAAATGATATGGTTATTTCAATATTTACATTCTCTTTTGTTTGTCTGTAATGATATGGCATATACACAAGATTTAGAATTTCATTCTCCAACAAATATATAAACCCCCACTAGAATACATTGATGAGTTTATTATTTCATATAACAGAACTTTTGTTTTGTTTTATAAACATAGACCTTACCTAAGATTTTAACTTAAAAAACATCTACTTTTTTCTCAGTAAAATATGTCAGGGAATTTATTACTATTGTGGCGCTAAAACTTTTAAGATAATAGTGTAAGAAACCATTATGCCAGTATACTGTACATTTCAAACATGTATCACATAATTCAGCATAATCTATCTTATTAGAACCATGGAAAACATTCAGAGAATTACCTCATATTGAATCCCAAAACTTATCTGCAGCACAGCTGGCAGAAGCACTCACTGTCTTTTAAATCTGTTCTAAAATCATTTTTGGTCTTCCGAAAGAGATTTAAGAAGGAGAAGGAAAATCTGCAAGGGAAAATAATATGTATGTTATATTAATGTTATTGCACACATAATTGTGCTGATATCATGATGTACAGTATATGATGTCATCATGACTTTTATCAGATGCCTATGAATTATTAGTTGCACTGAATGAATGACACATTTCCTTAATCCCATTGAGTATTATGGTTGTTAAGCATCAGATGACACCAAAACAACTGCCTCAAATTTCTACTTTCAATTTGACCTTTATTTACTGAATTAAAAGGATCTAATTTATTTGATTCCCCCCCCAATCACTGGGTTTGCAATAACACAAAATTTCAATACCATTTATACATTTTGTTCATTACCATTGTTCAATTTCTAATAGAAAAATGAAAGGTAATAAAATATTGCTACCTTGAATAAAATATACTTGGTACTTATTAAGGGGTGAAAGTATTTTGAATAGAAAATTTTCTATTTAAGCTTATAATTCATTCATTTTATCTTCTGCATAAAAGGGAATTAATTTAAACCTTTTAATTGTCTGCATTGCCAAAATATCAACTATATAAAGAAGAAAGGAAATGTTTCTGCTGCCAAGGTTTCCAAATATTTTCAAAGAGATTCACAGCTTATTTTCTTTTACTATGCCCATAAATAGTACCAGACAACAGATTAAAGCTTAAGTAGTCTTATCATCTTTTTTTTAAGTGACAAAAAGCCCCAAATTGTTAATACAAAATATTTTCAACACTGAAGCAATACAAATATCATCATTTGTAGAATATTTTCCATAATATAGTAGCAGCCAACTATATTTTAGAACAGTAGGGGAAAATAGCAGTGCTGGATTAGTGAGGATGCATGGACATTTTTGGAGATGAACTCAAAATTGCTTGTCTTTGAAGAATAGAAACACTGTGGAAAATAGTGAAATTGACAGATCTACCCCTGCCTGTGTACACAGGTACATGGCACTCCCTCTGGTTATGGATTACTTAACTGCTTCATGGTGACCCCAGGCATCTCATCTGGAGGGAGGATATACCTTGACTAGCTTCTTTGTCTAGCTCCAACTCAACAGAAAAAGTACCACTCCTGTCTTGTACAAAACAGATAGATAAACTCCACAAAGCATCCATACAGTCTTTTTTATTGGTTCATCAGGCATCCTCATTACTCACAGTTATGATGAGGTTCTTCTTAATGTCCAACCCTTTATATGTCTGTATTTATAGGTAAAAAGATGGTTATCTCTTCCCTCCCATATCGTAGAAGTAAGCACAACTCCTAAAGTAGGAATAATAACAACACAATAATTGGTAATGAGCTATGTAGGATTATATTCTGGCCCTGTCTTGACTCTGATTTGCACCCTCTCTTACCTCTAGAGAGAAAGTCAGTGCACTTCCTACCATGGTTCTGGCTTTTTGCCTTATTTGAAAAGTAGCTCACTAAAATCACATGGATTTATTCTCTATCTTGCTTATATCTTTCATGAATCTATCTTTCTCTTCCAGATGTTCTTTCTCCTAGGTCTCTTCCCAGATAATCCACTTCATTTCATTTTTCCAGATACCTTTGCTGATAAGGCATGGCTGAGGATGACCTGTAGCCCATGCCTGACAACTTGCAGTCAGTATGAACTCTGTACTCAGATGTTCGATTTATGTTTATGGGGACAATGTGAGGTATCACAGAATTGGGTGAATAGGTCACTTAATGTGGGGGAGGAAAGTTAGGCTATATGTTGTGACACTGAATAGTTGCCTGTTTACTTTATGCTCTTTCAAAAGGATGCAAGTTACAAAGGTGGTGATTAGAAGTGAACACATGAATCAATTCAGTATCATTTTAAAAACTATATCAAATGAGAAGATGAGATTTTTTAAAAATAACTTTAATAAAGCTACAATAGATATATAAGAATTAAAGGATAATACCGTATTGCATCAATAAAACAATAGTATTATCACTAATAAAAGTATCTGACAATAAAACTGTCAAAAGAAAAGAAAAGCAGATTAGACCTACTAATATGCCCACATAACATCATATTTAGTACTCATACAATTAGTATCTGTAGCTTTTCAAAATCTTATGCACAATTACACAGATACTGACAGTGAAACTATTAGAATTATAGCTGTTGTTGGATTGCATGTTAGTTGAAAATTCTGGGAGTTGTAGTCAGAACACATGTGCAAGTTTGAGAAAAAGGCATATTGCTGTATGGAACTAAGGAAAGCGGAGAATCTCCTGGTTTCACTCTGTTATTTCAGTGTATAACAACTATTTCCATCAGTTTTCTAACACCGTGTTCCAAGGAAGAACATTTTTAAAAAGACCCATATTTTATCTTTCTATAGAGATAGAGGGAATCAGATGGTGGACATGAAATGTATATAAATATCTGTTGATATCTATTTTAAGTATAATTTTCTTATACTTAAACAAAACTTTAAAACGCTTTATATTTTTTAGAAAAATTAAGAAATCTTTCTAGTTCTATTTTTCTTAGTATTATCTCAAGAATTTCTCAGAACTTGATTATGACATTTGAAAACTCACTCTTAAGGACAGTATCTGTTTTCCATAATAATTGTGAAACTAATAGCTAATACCTCTGACATTCATTAATGCTAAATTATATGGGTCTTCGTGTAGAATTACATGCTATATTGCATTCTGATTAAAACCAAATGGGTTCACTGTGATGCATGCAATTACTTGGTATACCAAGGGAATTAATAATTAGTGCACATTTATTGTCCATCTGCACTATCATTATTTAACAGTTCCTGCAAATATTCTCAGTTTACTTTGGATATTCTCATACAGATACTATACATTAAACATGTGTTCATAAGACACTCTCAACCATCAGGCTTACAGCTGTCCAACAATCAATGTAATTCAAATATTATCTTCCACAAAATTGTCAGTGACGAGCACAGCCCTGGTTTAACTGAAAGTTAACTACTGATCTTTTAAAAAATAAGATGATACTGAAGGGAGGGGGGATTGCTTTTGGGGGGGGGCTTTTTTTGCATGTTTTTAACTGCCTTGAAAAAAATCTTGGTAAGGCATTGATTCAGTAACTTTATTGCTTACTTTTCTCTAGTGAAAAGAAGATGTGTTAGATGTCATCAGCACCCTGATGATATTTTATTTTAATGTTCTATATTATAGAATATTTTTATTAGATTATGATATCCCTCCATGTTTCATATAGATGTGAACAATACAGTATAAAAGTCATATTAGCGCAGTGGTTAGAATGCAGTATTGCAGGCTAATTCTGCTGACTGCCAGCAATTCAATCCTGACTTCAATCCCATCAGGTTCAAGGTTGGCTCAGCCTTCCATCCTTCCAAGGTTGGTAAAATGAGGACCCAGAGTGTTGGAGGCAATAAGCTGACTTTGTAAACAGCTTAGAGAGGGCCGTAAAGCACTAGGAAGCAGTATATAAGTCTAAATGTAATTGCTAAGTGCTATATAAAATAGTACTTTCAAGAATCACACTACCTAAATGCCAAGGGATTAAGAATAAATCCTCCAGTACTACCTTCTGGAAAAAAAAACTCTCTAAGTTTAAACAGAATCACTTTAAAGTGTTCTATCTACACTAAACTGGGAGGCTCTCTCCAGAAATACAGTATGGTTACAGATATGAAAGAGAACCAGAAGAAGTGACTGATTTATATACTCCTATATTCTGCACTCTCCTCTCTACTTTTTAGCAACATCTTCCAACAGGAGGACCAAGGCAGCTTCAGTAATAAAATCTAGCCTAAACTGTGAATGAAATTTTTTTCATTGAATTTAGAAAATGTATCTAATTAAATATTATTTTATTTTCCTTGCCTGTGATTCAATTTTATATCTCCTCCCCAACATACATCTTGGATTCCTTATATTAATATTATGGATTATAAAGATTAACATAAATGTATATGGAAGCCATTATTGCTTAGATCAAGGACTGTTCAGATATTTTGCAATGTCCAAAATCCATGTTCATGTAGGCTGGAAGTACAGTTCAAAATTTCTTTCAGGTACAACATTAGGTATCCCAGAATTAGGTTGTAACCCAATACTGAATATGAAATTATTGGATTGCAGCTATTCAATAAATTAAATTGTGAATTGAAGTAGATAAATTTATAGGAGTCCCAAGTGAGTCAGACCTGTGCTGATTAATAAGAGCTCCCTATAGTCTTGTAAAATGTCTCCATCTTCTTAAGTTATTCATGGTGGTGGTGGGCTAAAATTACCTGCAACTTTCAGGTAATGTTCATAGGTGAATATTATGCATAATGTTTGTAAACTGTTAAGTAAATAGTTCGCGGCCCCTGACCTCTGGAACCAACTGCCCTTGGGGCTCCGCCTGGCCCCTGACCTCCGCACCTTCCATCATGATTTAAAGACCTGGTTGTTTGACCAACCTGGGCTATGACCCCTCCTGGGGGGGGGATAGGTTTCTTAATTTTAATCTATTGTAAATTTTAGTTTTTGTAATTTTTTGGGCTTGTAAAATTAGTTTAATTTTTTTAAAGTATTTATTGTTCCTGTTTTTAGTTGTGAGCCACCCGGAGTCTTCGGAGATGGGGCAGCATACAAGTTCAATAAATAAATAAATAAATAAATAAATAAATAAATAAATAAATAAATAAATTTTACATCTTTCTTCAAAGTTGAGGTTGTTGGTGTTACGTATGTAGGTTTGAATGTTATTGGTTTATTTTGAACTGTTCTTGTAAAATGTCAAATGGGATTGGTTTAAATAGTGCGGGAAAAACCCTGGGAGACACCCATAGTCACACCAGTCAAGGCTGATGAGTCAGTAAGAATTTGTGGAGACTATAAGGGGACACTGAACCATGCGCTGCAGCAGAGCGCATACCCAGTTCCAGTAGTGCATCATCTGTTACATTCACTTGGCAGGGGTACAGTCTTTGCCAAATTGGATTTGGCCCAGGCATATCAACAACTAACAGTTGATGATGCCACTGCAGAGGCCCAAAACATTGTGACTCATAGAGGTACCTTCAAATGTAAAAGGTTACAATTTGGAGTGAGCGTGGCACCAGGCATCTTTCAAAGCCTTATGGAAAGAATGCTCCAAGGACTGCCAGGGGTAGTGCCTTACTTTGATGATGTGTTAATCTCTGCTGAAAATGACACTCAGCTATAAGAAAGACTCAGAGAAGTCCTTACCAGATTCAGGAAAGGGGGGTTAAAAGTCAAGGAAGAAAAATGCACTCTTAAGACTGACAGGGTTGAGTTCCTGGGCTACATGATTGACAAGCATGGCATCCACCCTACAGATGCCAAGGTTAAAGCAATCAAAGAAGCCCCTAGACCTAAATGCAAAACAGATTTGCAAGCCTTCCTTGGACTTATTAACTTTTATCACATGTTCCTGCCTCAAAAGGCAACCATTGCAGAACCATTGCACAGATTACTTGATAAGAAGTCTGTTTGGGTCTGGGGCAGGAAGGAACAATCAGCATTTAACAGTATTAAAAGACTAATCACGTCTGATGCTGTACTGATACAGTTCTCTGAGAATTTGCCTGTTGTACTGACTTGTGATGCATCCCCTTTTGGAGTGGGGGGGGTTGAGCCACAGGCTTCCCAGTGGGAAAGAAGCCCCTATTGCATTTTACTCTCGCACTTTGACCAAAGCAGAGAGGAATTACAGCCAATTGGACAAGGAGGCATTGGGAGTTGTTGCAGCTGTTAAGAAATTTCATGAATATCTGTATGGCAGAACATTTACCATTGTTACAGATCACAAACCTTTGTTAGGCATTGTGGCAGGAGACAAGCCTACACCTACTATCCTGTCACCAAGAATGCTGAGGTGGACTGAATTTCTTGCAGCTTATTCATACAAACTTATCCACAAGCCTGGCAAGGACATTGGACATGCTGATGCACTAAGTCGTTGCCCACTTCCTTGCCACAAGGAGGACTTTGAACCTGATACACACACCTTTTTCCTAGAAACTGTTGGCAAGCTTCCAGTTCATGCTGCTGAAATTGACAGAGAGACTGCCAAAGACACTGTGTTGGCTCCTGTTATTAAGAAAGGTTAAGAAAGGTTGGCCTCTTCAAGACCTACCTCACCTTGCCCAACCTTTTAAGTCCAGGCAAACTGAATTATCTGTATTAAGAGGATGTATTTTGTGGGCTAACAGGGTGGTTATTCCTGCAAAACTGCAAAGAGAGGTTTTGGAAATGTTACATGAGGGTCATCCTGGTATTGTAAGGATGAAGGGATTGGCCAGGAGTTATGTATGGTGGCCAGGTATTGACAAAATGGTTGAAAACTGGGTTGCATCTTGTCCCAACTGTCAGGTAGTCAGGCCTGCTCCACCTCACGCCCCCACACAGGAATGGGAATGTCCTAGGGGCCCATGGTCTAGGATTCACATTGATTTCCCAGGCCCTACCAGAGGGCACACCTTTCTTATTATAGTAGATGCATATTCCAACTGGCTAGAAGTACTTCCCATGGTATCCACCACAACTGATGCTGTCATCAAGCAGCTCAGAAAACTTTTTGTAACCCACGGGTTACCTGATGTTCTTGTCTCTGACAATGGCCCTCAATTTACATCCAACCTCTTTGAATCCTATTTAGCACAACAGGGTATCAGACATGCCCTTACTGTCCCTGGGCACCCTTTGGCTAATAGCCGGGCTGAATGCATGGTACGCTTTACCAAAGAGAAGCTTCAGCAACTGGGTCCAGGGGACATCACTGAGAAAGTTGCAAAACTTCTTAGTGTTCAGCACATCACTCCTAACCCATCTAATAACTTATCCCCAGCAGAGTTGTTGATGGGTAGGAAACTTAGGTCTTCCCTTGACCGCCTTCATCCCACTTACACACCCAACACACCACTGGATTCCACTTCCAAAGTTCGCACATTCAGTGTGGGTGATTCTGTTTATGCTAAGAACCTCATAGGTGAACCTTTGTGGATTCCTGCTGAGATAACTCAGATCACAGGCCCTCGTTCTTACAGGGTGCAAACAGAGGATGGACTCCTCTGGAGCAGGCACATTGATCAACTTAGATCCAGGTTCTCTCAGGAACATCGCCTTGTCTCTCTCTAGTTCCCTCACCTGATGTCAATTCTAGGGGAAGGGAGGAACAGGAGGAAAATCAGCAAGCAAGAATCAACCCCATGTGTAATGAGCCATTACGACAGGAACCATCCCAAAACCTGTCACAATGCCAAAATCCATCCTTAGAAGTGGAAGATTGCACATCACTACCTGACTTAGGTGCTGACATTGGGATGGAGATGGGTTGGGAGGAGAGACCAGATTCTAACAGTCTAACAGGGTCTCCTTTCACAGGAAGTCCCAATGGGGAAATGTCAGCAGACACATTTCCTCCCTCACTGGGTGAGAATGTAAAAACTTCTGAACCACGAAGGTCTCAACGTACACGTAAGAGCCCCACCTATTTAAAAGAATACATTAGATAGGTTGGGGTTTTGTATGGACTGAACCTAGTGGGGAGGGGTGTTATGTATGTAGGTTTGAATGTTATTGGTTTATTTTGAACTGTTCTTGTAAAATGTCAAATGGGATTGGTTTAAATAGTGCGGGAAAAACCCTGCACTCTGATTGGCTGGCAACTACGGCTGCTGGCTATAAGAAGCAGCCATAGCCCAGCCAAGTCGGGTCCATTCGAGTTGTAGTCACATAATAAACTCTTCACTGAAGCTCTTCGCGTCTGACTCTTCATGCAAACATAACAGTTGGTTCTTGGAAGAAGGTCAATTCTCTCAACTAAAATCCCCGATGTGTCATGCAACAAGATAATAATATAGTGCATTAATAAGTTTATAAATTAATGAAAGAACAAATTCTGAATTTTTTAATTGCCAAATCAAATAAAAGTCCTCTTTAGTGTAAAGACCTGAAATGAGCAGTTCATACTTTTAAAAAGGCTGAATAGTTAGTGAATTGAAGTATTTTATCATGGAGGAATGGGACAAAATGTCTACATATTCTGAATACCAATAAATAGGAAGGGTTTGATTATAGTTGTTGCTTTTAATGTGGTACAACAAAAATCTAAAAGGGTGATTACTTTTTTCATACTGGCACATTGTAGGCTACATTAATTTCTTTATAAAATAAATGAATCTAAACTGATCTAAGTTTGATATATTTTACCAAATAATTATAATAACATTATAATCTTATGTTTAATGAAATCTTTATTTTCCATTGTTATGAATCCATCTGTAAATTTATAATGCCAAAATGATTTCCACATTGCATTAGAGAGGCAAACACTTATTAAGTATGAGCACTGAAAAATCTATCTAAGATTCTGGTAACTCCAAGTGACAAATATATATTTAAACACACAAAAAATCTGAAACAGATACTTTCCCCAGAATTATTATGTGGTGAAGGAATTGGTAAATTAGCAGCAAAGGGTTATCTTTTTTGCTTATGCTTCCCTCTGACCCATGTACACAATGCAAATAAAAGAGAGGAATGTATGTAGTTGGAGAAAAGCCAATTAAAGTGTTTACAAGGCTATGAGGTGAAATCTTCTCATATAACTCAAGACAGACATTTATTTAGTATTATGAATGGAATGATTTAACACTTTGATCTGCTGTTGGCAAGCCTGATTTATCGTGAACATTTTCCAGTCTGACACACATTACAAAAGAATTTCAACAACAGCTAAAGGCAATATACAGACTTAACCTGCTGGAGATCTTCCCCTTTAGATGATTTATAAAGTGCCTTTGAAGTTGAACTCATACACAGAAAAACTGGGCAGTGGATATGCTTTACTTACCTTACCTACTTCCAAGAGTCTTTCAAAGTGAAGAGATAAAAAATTAAATAAATAATAGTACCTCAGTGTAAATACGGCCAGCTGGTTTAGACTTACAACATATGCAAATTTAAAAAAACCCTCCTTTAAAACTGTTCCAAAGCTGACTATGTTATGACCTGGAATAAAAGGTCAGAAGGTGTAAAAGTTGAAAGTAAGTTTACTCCTTGAGGGTTAGACAATTAAACTGTCAATGTGGAATTCTGTTTAAAGCTTACAATACCCTGAGAACCTTGAGCTAAAAATAGTTTGAATGAAATATGATCCAGGCACCTTAACTATACTCACATTAAGATCTAAGCAAAGTCTCTGAATATTACATTTTCTTTTCAAACTTTCAGGATTATTCTCTTACAACAATTCTACCTTGCTTGCCTCCAATTTCTTTGTAATTTACAAGAAATCCGCATTAGTCTAAAAAGCTTACTAGAAACTGCCCAGTCAGATCATATGCATTTTTATTTTTATTTATAATAAAATATACTCTTTTAGACTCTTTATGAGAATGATACTCTTTTGTCAGAATAACTTTATAGAATGTTCATGATTTTAAATGCTTTATTTAAAATGCATTGAGTCAGCTCATGCAAACTTCTTGTGTTAGAAATTTTCAAGAGATATAGCCTGCTTTCCATTGATTTAAAGTTAAAATTTGGTATAAGCAGCTGACTGTTTAGACTCTGTTAGAATTATGTTTGACCACAACAGACATACAGTACATGTTTACTTCCAAATGAGTATCTGCTGCATATTTGTTAATAAGAAACATATTTGGCTCATACTTCACATTCACTATGCTTATTTAAATTTAAGTGTTTGGTGCGTGACAAGCAATCCATTGTTACAATAAAGTTTTATATCAGACATTTTGTTGATCGCACTGCTATTTAAATTAATAATGGTTCCAAAAAAAACAATTATATCTTAAATATTAAAACATTCAAAACTATTGTACACAAAGGAACCTAATTTGACTGACATCTTTTTCAAATTATAACAAGGAAGGCATGATAAATATTCATTTTCTCCTTTCCCACTGGCACCAGAATATAAATAAAACTAATTATGGTCTTCTAAATATAATTATTAATCATTTTATTGCAACATGTTATTGCATACAGATGTATGCAAATGTGCAGATTTCATTAGGAAAATCTGCCCAGATCCATCTGTTCAAATGGATTTCATTAAGCAAAGAACTACAGAAGCTGACAAAAGTATTGATAAATAGTGTTTGATCAGTTCACACAGAAAACGTTTAATAAAATATGCTATAAAGATCCACAATAAGCCTGTACAGTATTCCTTTCCAGAATATATAATGTATGAGTATTTGATGGCACTTTAATATTGCTATTGTTACTCAATCATTCTGCATGAATACCTGTAGCAGCAAAGCTAAATTTACTTCCATGTGAAGTACAATCGATATACTCTTTTAAGCTTCAGAATGGGCTTTGCTACTTCAAGCATTTGCCATCCATGTGCTAAAGCCTCCTGCAGCCAATATCAGCAGAGGAGTCTACTAATGTGTAATGCTGCCTAGTATTGCTGCAATGCACTTATTTCCGGGCAAACAAAGTTAAAAAGATTTGTGACCTGTTTCCCTCCTAATTCATATATGCAAATTAGGCTATTTGAATGCACCACCAAATATGTTACCCAAATAATATTAAACATTTAATGTAATTTTGGATATAAAATTATGAGCATCCTGTATGTTAAGACATATGCTGCTGAACAGGAAAAAAAATTAAAAGTCTTTGCAAAACTCTATCTTTCCCTGTTTTTTGAGAACAAGGGTTTGAAATGTAAATAACATTTTCTGCTGCACTCAGTTCAACCCAAATTATCCACATGGCTGGTTGAAGGATACCCAGTTTTTAAGTCCATGACACACAGGATATCATTATTTTCATTGCTAATTTATCCTGAGAATCGATTCTAGATGTTTACCACTGCCTCAAAATCTTCAGCTCAATAGGAGCTAATTTTGTCAATTAGATATAGGATTAAAGAAGTTATACGACTATATTTGTACTCAGGGGTTGCCAGTCCCAAAATTACAAGATAAATCTGATGTTTCTGTACAACTAGAGCTAATATCTAGTAAGCAAGCTAGGGTCCTTTAAATAAAAGGGCTTCAAATAGTGAAGGTGAGGTAGGCATCAAGGTGGCACCACTCTAATTGGGGATGTATTCAATTTCATAATTTAAATAAAACACATGTGAATGTCAAGGCAGGAGAAAGATCAAACATCTCTTCAGCATCATAGAACCAAGTAAACATTTGTAGTATTCTGATATTAATTAAACAATCAGTTTTCTCTGTTCTCGGTTCCACTGCTTCATTTGTTTTATTTTTAAAAATACAGTTTACTATAGTGGATAATGTTGGAAGAATTTCCAAGTTGCTGTGCGCTTTCCACTGTTTAGATTCAAAAGTTTGAAATAACCAATGGCAGCACAGCTGCATTCTAAAAGTACTGGTTTTTATAGCCACACCCCCTCTTGATACTAGGCTATAAAAGGGACTCCCCAACTGCCATTTACCTCAGTCCCAAGGAATCTGCAAACCAAGACAGATGTCCCAATACATCTGCTTCAAGGGAGAAGCTGTGCTGCATAGGCAGCCTGTCACAGCCAAGAAGTCTCAAGAAAGAAGCTACAAGGAAGACAATTCCTAGGCAAGAGACTATTGTAAGTGTTAAGTTTGCATGAAGAGACAGATGCGGAGTGCTTCAAGCTCTTAGTTTATTAGTGATTACAGCTCAGAACGGACCCAATTTGGCTGGGCTGCGGCTGCTACTTATAGCCAGCAGCCACAGTTGCCAGCCAATCAGAGTGCAGGGTTTTCCCGCACTTTTTAAACCAATCATTTCTGACATTTTACAAGAACAGTTCAAACTAAACCAATGACTTCAAACCTACATACATAACACCCCTCCCCACTAGGTTCGTCCATACTCAACACCCAACCTATCTAATGTATCTTTTAAATAGTGGGGCCTGTCATTGAACACGTGTTCAGTCATTTGTGAGAGATGTGTCCTGCTGACATTTCCTTACTTGGACTTGTAGTACCTGTTTGGTTACTACAACCTGTCTCTCCCTCCCAAGTACCTGGTAGTGATGTGCAATCTTCCATTTGTGAAAATGGTTGTTGGTATTGTGACAGTTTTGGGATGTTCTGTCATGTTAGCTCGTTAGGATTCTTACTCTGATTACTCTCATAATGAGTAGGTCACCTCCTGAGGCAATCTGGATCTTAGATCAAACAGAGGACACCATCCTCTGTTTGAAAGACCTGGGCCTGTGATGTGGTTATCTCAGCAGGAATCCATAATGGTTCATGAGATTCTTAGCATGAATCACCACAGTGAAAGTGCGAATTTACTAGGGCATCTAGTGGGTGCGTAATGGAGGTGGTCAAGGGGGACCTGAGTTTCCTACCCATCAACAATTCAGCTGGGTTAAATTAGTTGAGGGGTTGGGAGTGATATGCTGAACACTGAGAAGTTTTTCAACTCTCTCAGTGATATCCCCTGGACCCAATTGCTGAAGTTTTTCCTTGGTAAATCGTACCATACGTTCAGCCTGCCGTTAGCTGAAGGATGCCCAGGGGCTGTCAGGGCATGTCTGATACCCTGTTGTGCTAGATATGATTCAAAAGGTTGGATGTAAATTGAGGGCCATTGTCAGAAACAAGCACATCAGGTAACCCGTGAGTTACAAAAGCTTTTTATGCTGTTTGATGACAGCTTCAGTTGTGGTGGATGCCATAGGGATAACCTCCAGCCATTTGGAATATGCATCAACTATAATAAGGAAAGTGTGCCCTCTGGTAGGGCCAGCAAAATCAATGTGAATCCTGGACCATGGGCCCCTAGGACATTCCCATTCCTGTGTGGGGCAAGAAGTGGGGCAGGCCTGACTACCTGACAGTTGGGACAAGATGCAACCCAGTTTTCAACCATTTTGTCAATACCTGGCCACCATACATAACTCCGGCCAATCCCTTCATTCTGACAATTCCTGGATGACCCATGTAACATTTCCAAAACCTCTTTTTGTATTTTTGCAGGAATAACCACCCTGTTACCCCACAAAATACATCCTCTTAATACAGATAATTCAGTTTGCCTGGATTTAAAAGTTGGGCGAGTTGAGGTAGATTTGAAGTGGCCAACCTTTCTTAATCCAGCCTATGACTGGAGCCAATAAAGTGTCTTTGGCAGTCTCTCTGGCAATTTGAGCAGCATGTACTGGAAGCTTGGCAACAGTTTCTAGGAAAAGGTGTGTGCTCAGGCTCAAAGTCCTCAGTGTGAAACGGAAGTGGGCAGTGACTCAAAGCATCTGCATGCCCAATGTCTTTACCAGGTCTGTGGATTAGTTTGTATGAATAAGCAGCAAGAAATTCAGTCCATCTCAGCATTCTTGGTGACAGGATCGTGGGTGTTGGTTTGTCCCTGCCAATGCCTAACAGAGGTTTGTGATCTGTGACAATAGTAAATGTTCTCCCATATAAATATTCATGGAATTTCTTGACAGCTGCAACAATTGCCAATGCTTCCTTGTCCAGTTGGCGCAATTTCTCTCTGCTTTAGTCAAAGTGTGAGAGTAAATGCAATAGGGCTTCCCTCCACTGGGAAGCATGTGGCTCAACCCCCCCCACTCCAAAAGGGGAGGCATCACAAGTCAGAACAACAGGAAAAGTTTTCAGAGAACTGTAATCAGCACAGCATCAGACGTGATTAGTTTCTTGATATTGTTAATGGCAGCTTGTTCTTCCTCCCCCAGACCCAAGCAGATTTTTTGTCCAGCAACCTATGTAGGGGTTCTGCAATGGTTGCCTTCTGAGGTAGAAACATATGATAGAAGTTATGAGTCCCAAGAATGCTTGCAAATCTGTTTTGCATTTTGGTCTGGGGGCTTCTTTGATTGCCTGAACCTTTGCCTCTGTGGGATGGATGCCATGTTTATCAATCATGTAAGACTTCCCGAGTCTCTCGTGTAATTGAGTGTCATTTTCAGCAGAAATTAAAACATCATCAAAATAGGCACCACCCTGGCAACCCTTGTAACATTCTTTCCATAAGGCTTTGGAAGATGCCTGGTGCCACGCTTACTCCAAATTGCAATCTTTTGCATTTGAAGCACCTCTATGGGTCACAATGGTTTGGGCTTCAGCAGTGGCATCATCAACTGTTAATTGTTGATATGCCTGTGCCAGGTCCAACTTGGCAAAACGCTGGCCCCCCTCAAGAGAGTGTAATAAATGATGCACTACTGGAACTGGATATGCGCTCTGTTGTCGCGCATAGTTCAATGTCCCCTTGTAGTCTCCGCAGATTCTCACAGACCCATCAGCCTTGACTGGTGTGATTATGGGTGTCTCCCACCTGGAGTGATCAGTGGGCTCTAAAACCCCTTGGGCTATTAGTTTATCTAATTGTGCATCAATTTTTTCTTTAAGGCAAACGGACCCTTCTGGGTTTTAAACAGTTTGGTTGTACCTTGGGATCTAGGTTAAATGTGATAGGGGTCCCCAAGTACTTGCCTAATCCGTCGCTGAAGACCTCTGGAAACTCAGACTTCCAAGGCCTCTTTCCACTCAGTGTTGCTCACGTGATTGATGCCAGTCACCTCGATGCCAACGGGTTGAACCACTCAAGACCCAGCAGACTTGGGCGGTCCTTGTCCACAATGGTCAGTGGTAGGCATTTGGTGTGGCCTTGAATTTCACGTTGAATTCTCTTGTTCCAACTACTGGAATCTTGTTCCCTTGGTAGTCTTTAAGAGTCAATGCTTGCTTCTTGAAGTGCTTCTTCTGGATGTTGGGAAGAAGTCTGTGAATAGTGTCCCATGACACCATAGATAGGTATGAGCCTGAGTCCACTTCCATTTGGCAAGACCTTCCTTCAATAAGTACCTTGATATGCACTTTTCTGCTTCTTAAAGGTGATGAATGACCAATAGTTACTGTTTGAGAGTTCATTCTTCCCATTTGCTTCTGTGCTGCACCCCATTTTCTCAATGAGATTG
>CM019154.1:11145467-11199328 GCA_009733165.1 Naja naja | reverse complement strand
TGGGGCCTGTGATGTGGGTTATCTCAGTGAATCCATAATGGTTCACCCATGAGTTTTTAGCATAAACAGAATCACCCACAGTGAAAGTGCAAATTTTACTAGGAATCTAGTGGTACGCTTGGGTGCGCAGGGATGAGGCGTCAAGGGAGACCTGAGTTCCTACCCATCAACAATTCAGCTGGGGTTAAATTAGTTGAGGGTTGGAGTGATATGCTGAACACTGAGAAGTTTTTCAACTCTTCAGTGATATCCCCTGGACCCAATTGCTGAAGTTTCCTTGGTAAATCGACCATACACGTTCAGCCTGGGCCATATCAAGGATGCCCAGGGGCTGTCAGGGCATGTCTGATACCCTGTTGTGCTAGATATGATTCAAAAGGTTGGATGTAAATTGAGGGCCATTGTCAGAAACAAGCACATCAGGTAACCCGTGAGTTACAAAAGTTTTAAGCTGTTTGATGACAGCTTCAGTGGTGGATGCCATAGGATAACCTCCAGCCATTTGGAATATGCATCAACTATAATAAGGAAAGTGTGCCCTCTGGTAGCCAGCAAAATCAATGTGAATCCTGGACCATGGGCCCCTAGGACCCCATTCCTGTGTGGGGCAGAGGTGGGCAGGCCTGACTACCTGACAGTTGGGACAAGATGCAACCCAGTTTTCAACCATTTTGTCAATACCTGGCCACCATACATAACTCCTGGCCAATCCCTTCATTCTGACAATTCCTGGATGACCTCATGTAACATTTCCAAAACCTCTTTGTAGTTTTGCAGGAATAACCACCCTGTTACCCCACAAAATACATCCTCTTAATACAGATAATTCAGTTTGCCTGGATTTAAAAGGCAGTTGAGGTAGATCTTGAAGTGGCCAACTTTCTTAATCCAGCCTATGACAGGAGCCAATAGTGTCTTTGGCAGTCTCTGGCAATTTGCAGCATGTACTGGAAGCTTGGCAACAGTTTCTAGGAAAAGGTGTGAGTCTCAGGAACAGGGTCCTCAGTGTGAAGGAAGTGGGCAGCACTCAAAGCATGCATGCCCAATGTCTTTACCAGGTCTGTGGATCAGTTTGTATGAATAAGCAGCAAGAAATTCAGTCCATCTCAGCATTCTTGGTGACAGGATCGTGGTGTTGGTTTGTCCCCTGCCACAATGCCTAACAGAGGTTTGTGATCTGTGACAATAGTAAATGTTCTCCCATAAATACTCATGGAATTTCTTGACAGCTGCAACAATTGCCAAGGCTTCCTTGTCCAGTTGGCTGTAGTTTCTCTCTGCTTTAGTCAAAGTGCGAGTAAATGCAATAGGGCTTCCTCCCACTGGGAAGCATGTGGCTCAACCCACCCCCACTCCAAAAGGGGACAAGTCAGAACAACAGGAAAGTTCTCAGAGAACTATCAGCACAGCATCAGACGTGATTAGTTCTTGATATTGTTAAATGCAGCTTGTTCCTTCCTCCCCAGACCCAAGCATTTTTGTCCAGCAACCTATGTAGGGGTTCTGCAATGGTTGCCTTCTGAGGTAGAAACATATGATAGAAGTTAATGAGTCCCAAGAATGCTTGCAAATCTGTTTTGCATTTTGGCCTGGGGGCTTCTTTGATTGCCTGAACCTTTGCCTCTGTGGGTGGATGCCATGTTTATCAATCATGTAACCCAAGAATTCCACTTTATCTGTTCTAAGTGTGCATTTTTCTTTGACTTTAACCTCGCTTTTTGAATCTAGTTAAGACTTCCCTGAGTCTCTCGTGTAATTGAGTGTCATTTTCAGCAGAAATTAAAACATCATCAAAATAGGGCACCACCCCTGGCAACCCTTGTAACATTCTTTCCATAAGGCTTTGAAGATGCCTGGTGCCACGCTTACTCCAAATTGCAATCTTGCATTTGAAGGCACCTCTATGGGTCACAATGGTTTGCTTCAGCAGTGGCATCAACTGTTAATTGTTGATATGCCTGTGCCAGGTCCAACTTGGCAAAAACTGTGCCCTCCAAGAGAGTGTAAATGATGCACTACTGGAACTGGATATGCTCTGTTGTAGCGCATGGTTCAATGTCCCTTGTAGTCTCCGCAGATTCTCACAGACCCATCAGCCTTGACTGGTGTGACTATGGGTGTCTCCCACCTGGAGTGATCAGTGGGCTCTAAAACCCTTGGGCTATTAGTTTATCTAATTGTGCATCAATTTTTTCCTTAAGGCAAATGGGACCCTTCTGGGTTTTAAATGGATTGGTTGTACCTTGGGATCTAGGTTAAATGTGATAGGGTCCCCAAGTACTTGCCTAATCCGTCGCTGAAGACCTCTGGAAACTCAGACTTCAAGGCCTCTTCCCACTCAGTGTTGCTCACGGATTGATGCCAGTCACCTCGATGCCCAACGGTTGAACCACTCAAGGCCCAGCAGACTTGGGCGGTCCTTGTCCACGATGGTCAGTGGTAGGCATTTGGTGGCCCTTGAATTTCACGTTGAATTCTCTTGTTCCAACTACTGGAATCTTGTTCCCTTGGTAGTCTTTAAGAGTCAATGCTTGCTTCTGAAGTGCTTCTTCTGGATGTTGGGAAGAAGTTCTGTGAATAGTGTCCCATGACACCATAGATAGGTATGAGCCTGAGTCCACTTCCATTTGGCAAGGCCTTCCTTCAATAAGTACCTTGACATGCACTTTTCTGCTTCTTAAAATGAATGACCAATAGTTACTGTTTGATGAGTTTCATTCTTCCCATTTGCTTCTGTGCCACCCCATTTTCTCACTGAGATTGTTGGCCTGAATTCTTTGTCTTTGCTTGTAGCAAACTTTCTGTTGGGTGGAGTTCTGGATGATTTGCAGACTCTGCTAGGTGTCCCTTTATCACAACGGAGGCAAATGGTGTTAAAAACTTGCATTCAGTGCGGGGTGGCTTTCCCACAACCTCTGCAGTAGAAATCTTGCCTCTTTCTTCCCAGGTCTTTTTTTCTGCTCCATTCTGAGTCTGTAAATTCCTTCCTCCACCTCACTACAGTCTGACTCAGAATCTATTTGCTCACAATGAGTTGTTGTGGACTTTTCCACATCAGGATGGCTTGTGGCCTTGTTGATTTTCTTCATGGCTGCTGCTGAGGACTTGGTAGCTTCTGCTGAAGAGGCCTCTTCTATTGCTTCCTTCAGTGATCTTAGGTTTCAGTAATAACTTGCTCTGTAGCACCTTGTCTTTAAGGCCCAGAACAAATCGACGCATGGCCTCTTCTAAATTGTTAAATTGATGCACCCTCAATGTCTCTTAAACCTACACGAAGTCATTTACGCTTTTTCCCTTGATCCCGACAGTAAAACTCATGTTCTTAATGAGGCAGATACTTTGTAATGGCTCTTAACAGTTTTTCTAAGTCAGGCCAGTCCATTTTCACGCCTGCAGCTCCCGCCAATGCCTTCGCCATCTTGAAAACTGCTGGACCGCAGTGAGAAAGACCGCCCTCTTCCGCTCGAAATGGCAAGATCGTTTCCTCCAGATACATTTGGAAACGATCTGCATACGACTCCCAGTCTTCTGCCATCAGATCGAACGGGCTGGGGTGCAGCCATCTCAGCCCTCCTTCTGTTCCGCCTCCCAGACCCAAGCAGGTTCTTCTTCAGGGAATCCCACCTTCGTCGCCAGTGTTAGTTTTTGCATGAAGAGACAGACGGAGTGCTTCAAGCTCTTAGTTTATTAGTGACTACAGCTCAGAACGGACCCACTTTGCCAAGGCTGCTACTTATAGCCAGCAGCCGAGTTAGCCAATCAGAGTGCAGGGTTTTGACTTTTAAACCAATCATTTCCAACATTTTACAAGAACAGTTCAAACTAAACCAATGACTTCAAACCTACATACATAACAGTAAGGCTTTTCTTTCTGAGGAAAGGGACATTGGGACTTCAACTGCACAGGCAGTTGTTAAGCATAAAGACTTTGAGGACATTTAAAGGAACAGAGGACAATGGTATGATCTTCTGAATATTTATTTGTTTAATTTGCTTGCTGTTACAATAAACAAGTTTCTGATTTGAATCATCTGGGCTCAACTCTTTTTGAATAATTTATAGACAAGGTTTACGTTCCATCAAGTTAATTAATCACAGGATTAGTTAATTTCTAACAGATAAGGTGTTGAACAAAGGAACAGAGAGACCCCTAAGTCTAGTGCAAACTCGGTCCCAGATATTCACTGATGACTTTAGATTAATCATAATAGTTAGGCTCAAATGCCTCTGGGGGAATAGGAGGTAGTAATATAATAAATGCTATTGAACCCCTCAGTGAAAAGTGGCATATAAATCAAGGAAGCAAAATAAGTAAATAATGCAGTCAGATTTACTGAGTTGGGTGGAAAAAGCACAGGGTAATCCAAAAATGTTTCAGAGCTCTGTAAATTAAAAACAAATACATGAAACAAAAGTCTATGTACATGTGAAAGAAGTGTTGGAAGAAATATCCTTCTCGGTTCAATTCCAAGTGCAGGAAAACCACTAGAATCATGGAAGTTGCTTGGATAGAAGGTTTAAGGACCACATGGCTTGGAGCTCCTGAAGGAACAAAGGGCAATCAAATGCTTCAAGATGTTGAGTGAGAAAGAAAAAAAGGATTGAAATGCTGAGAGTGCCTGAGTTTCATGCCCTTTGGGTTTCCTGTTCCTGTGTAAGAAATGTGTCCCATTGTCTGTCAGACTCCCAGGGGGCAGGGGTCTTAGCTAACTTTGTAGACTTTCTTTGAGTGCTGGCTGATGTAATCTTCCTGGACCATGTGGTGAGATGGCTACCTTCGTTATGTAAAATACTCTGACCCAGGCCTTAATGGCCCATTGACAAAGGTAGGAGGGGCTGAGTTTCTGCCTCTCTGAATTTCTACTTCTCTTTTAGGAGAAATATTCTGCCTTTTTAATATATCCTAAAATATTTCATTTTCCTAGAAGAGGGATGGGTGCTAACTTCCTACAGAAGTAGATGAGGAGGAAAACAAATTTAAATTGTTTACAGAGGAAATTGTCTCAAGGCAATGGGTAGACAGACAATTTCTTCACACTTATAGAAGTATAAGGTTTAATCATACATCTATTCATATGTACAGTACACATGACAAGGAATTAATTTTAAAAGCACGATTGATTTAAATGTTTATTATAAAAGTTAGTAAAAGGTGAAAGAATGATTAAATATTCTGAATTTATTTTGATTTATTTATTACATTTTTATGCTGCTCATCTCCCCTACAAAGTGACTCTGGGAAGCTTAAATATATATTTGTATCTAACTATCTCTGAAAAAGATTGTTAGTGAACTCTTGGATCAAGAAAAATGCATATTAAGACAAAGTTATAAAAAATGAAAGCAAGAGAAAGACTAATTAATGTTTGGAAAAAGAGAATGATAACTATTATAAGGAGAGCAAAGGAAGGAATAATTAATATTAAAAGAGATAGAGAAAATCCAGATCATTTTTGGTGTAACTAAGGATTGTTTTGGATGTGAGAGAATAGAGTGAATAGAGGTGAACAAGGAATCCCCAGCAGAGTGAGTAGAATTCAAAATAAAACAATGATTGATTTGGGATGAAACCGAAGTGAAGGAATGTTGGATGGGAAATTTTAGAGATATTTACATTACCTCAGCATTCTTATAATAGATGTTCATGGTGCACAGTAATATACATATGTATCTTTGCATTAATGAGTCAAATTATAAAACAAAAGTCATAATGTTTGGAATAGTCAGATCATTCAGATTAATGCTACTCAAAATAGTTAAGTTTTGTTTTGATCTCAGAACACTACTTGTCTTTTGTTTCAGATTTAGAAAACTTAATATATAGCAGGAAAGAAATAGCAAGAAAGTTTTGAACCAAAATAGTTTGTTTATATCTGCTTGTACCAAAATTGCAGCAGGGTAAGAAAATGTTAAAATCCCAACCTAGTATTTTTATCTCTTCACCCTAGGATTTTTAAAAACACACACACACACACAAACAAACAACATTAACAAAACCCAATGTCTAGTATGATCCTAATTAATGTATAATTTTATGAACTCTGATGAAAAATTCTGAGAAAGTGTGTTCTCATATGTTCAATTTTGATTTTAAATCAGTTTATGATTTATATATAAATTATATAAATTAAGCTTCCACTTCACCTCCCCTCAAAAAAAAATCAAGAAAAAGTATCTCACATACATACATACACACGTTCCCATTTGCACAGCCCATTTTTACTAGTTCGTGGAAAAATCAGCAAATTATGTGGTTGAAAAATGACTGTGGATATCGCAGATGGGATTTTTGTAGCTGGGATATTTGAGAAGGAATGGTAAAGAGCAAAGTTCTTGAAAACAAAAATGAATGCAGCCTTTGATTTTCTGTCAGTTTGAGAGACAGACAGGTTCCGTTTCATAATCCCTTCCATCTCATATTTGGAAGCCTTCTATCAGCACACACAGGAGGCACTTACTGCGTGTGGCAGAAAACTATGAAGGAAGATAAAAATGCTTTTGAAGCTATACAGTTCTCAGAACCTGATATTCCTGTTTCGACTTGCAGCTCAGCCTTTCTGAAGCTTTCTTGTGGCTGGTATATGATATTTGACCAATGTGCATACCAGAGATGCTCAGCTGATTTGCTATGGACATACTTATAAATTGCAAAGTGATCCATGTGTTCAGCCATAGATCCCACCTAACCTACCACTAGTTAGAAGTATCATTTAATTTTTCAATGAGAATTTCCAATAAGAAATTGCATAAAGACCATTCCCAAAATTCTATTGCTAAAGATGTGAATCAAAAATCTGAAGAGAGGAAACTTCATCATCTAACACAATCCTACTTGCACTTATCTTATAGAGCTTTGATATTCTCCTAGTTTCAGTTCAGTCCTATCAACTCTGATCAGTACAATTGATACCACTTTAGGCTTTAGAAAATCAACATGACTGAGACCTCATAGGAAAAAAAATTCAGAGTCCTGAACTTTGGTCCTGAATGATATTCTGAATCTTGATTATGGATTTCATGTGTGTGTGTGTGTGTGTGTGTGTGTGTGTATCTTCTTTAATACAAAATTGCACAATAGGAATATCATATTAAAGCCACTGTTAATCATAATAGTGAGATTTACAACTGCCAACATTTACTAATGCTTGTAGCTGTTTGCTCATTAGTGTGGATTTTTCATTAATTTGTGAATTGCAAGATAAACATTAAAAGTTTTTGTGTGCCAGAATAAATAAATAAATACATTCATGCTGTGTATTCTGAATATGAATTTAGCTTGCATATGTCTGAATAAAATGTGCAGGAGGTTTTTCCCCCTAAGATTTATTGTGATAAGTAGAATATGTTTATATTTCAAAGTTTATTGTTAGATGTATTTAATCAAGGTTGCATTTTATGGGTGTCATTGAAGGGACAAGGGGAAAAATCACTTTGAACTGCATCAGCTATTTTTGGATTACAGTGTATTTTCCCCCTTTCCTACATTTTTTTTCATGCAATGTGCAGCAGGCACTGTATATTCATGGAGCAACCAAGCAACACGTTTTAAAAAAACCTCCCATTCAAAATAGATAGACAGTTATTCATGGATTTCAGGTTAATTCTTTCAGCTGAAGTGATATGTAAACAGTCACTCAGAATGGAATGTTAGATAAACTAGTTTGTTTAAATACATTATAGAATCATCAGTGGTACTTTTTTTGCCTGTTTAACACATCTGTTCCTAATAAAATGCTAATACTACAAACATTTTAACTTAACTTTTTAAATGCCACAGTAATTTAAATATAATTCTTTTTTCTTCCAAAGGGGATAAATACGTATTTATTTGGCTAAGAAAGAGGTATTCTAATTTTCAAATCCAGATCTATGGGTTTTTTTAATGAAATATCTTCATTATAATAACTTTTCTCATAATCTATCATTATTTTTCTAATAGTGACATCTCACTTTGGAATTGAAAGTAGAAATTTACTAGTTTACAATGCTAGGATGTATTTTGTTGATACTTTCCTATCAAAAAATATGATATGCCACATAAGACTATTATGAAAGAGACTAAACATTAAAGATTTCAGGACCAAAGATGATAAAGTCCAAAATTCAGAAGGCCCGAAAACCCAGAGTTTTGCAAGTTCATTTGAAACCTGTTATTCCCCATCCAGACCTCCCACATCCTCCAGGCAGTGGATCAATACATCAGCAACATCACTAAGTTCACCAATGACAAAGATGTATAATTGGCTATCATGAACATTCTGATGATACCCAGGGGTGGGATGCAAATATTTTTACTACCAGTTCTGTGGGCGTGGCTAGGTGGGAGTGGCTAGGTGGGTGTGGCCATTTGACTGGGTGGGCGTGGCTTCTTTTGGGGGGGGTGCAGCACCACCACCCCCATGCTCCATTTTTTGGGCTCCTGGGCCTCAGGGAAGCTTCCTGGGGATGTGTTTTTTGCTCCCAGGAGGCTTCCCTGAGAATATAGAATATATAGAATATAGAATACCTTTATTGTCATTGCATTCCAAGAATACAATGAAATTTGAAAGCTACTCCAGCACAGTGCCCCAACCACCACATCACAATCACACTACAGAGTATTTAAAAATTAAAATAATTATACTAATAATAAATCACAAATGCACTTTTTGATTCAAGAGAATTACTGCCTTGAAAAAGAAACTGTTTCTCAATCTATTAGTCCTCATTTTAAGACCTATAATGCCTCCCTGATGGTAACAGATCAAAATATGAATGTCCAGGATGAGAATGGTCTGTGGAGATTTTTAGTGTTCTAGAGAGAGTCTGGTCTTAATCTCTTCCAAAGATGAAAGAGAGCAACCGATGATTTTTTGTGCTGTGTTTATAACTCTCTGGAGCATCTTCTTATCCACTGCAGAGCAACCAGCATACCACACCATTACACAGTATGCCAAAATGCTCTCGATGGTAGAACGATAAAAAGTAACCAGCAACTTCTTACCCAGGCCACTCTTTTTCAGCAACCTCAGAAAGTGCAGGTGCTGTTGGGCCTTCTTTGCAGTGGCCATAGTGTGGACCAAGCAAGTAAGGTTGTCGGAAATATGAGTTCCTAGAAATTTAAAACTATGAACTCTTTCCACACAGTCTCCATTGATATATACTGGGAGAGGCTCTGCTTTGCATCTTCTGAAGTCTTTAATCAATTCTTTGGTCTTTTTGATGTTCAGGGTGAGGTTATGACTCTTGTACCACAAGACCAGTCTGAGAACCTCTGACCTATAGGCCGTCTCGTCTCCTCCTGATATGAGTCCCACCAGCATGGTGTCATCTGCAAATTTTATTATAGAGTTAGTGGGACAAGAGGGAGTGCAGTCATAGGTGTAGAGGGAGGGGGCTCAGCACACAGCCCTGTGGAGAGCCAGTGCTGAGAGAAAGAATGGAGGAAAAATAGCTGCCAATCCTAACGGTTTGGGATCTGTTAGTAAGAAAGTCCCTTATCCAACAGCAGATATGAGAGGAGAGGCCCATTTCCAGCAACTTCTTAATCAGTATATCCGGAATCATGGTATTAAAAGCTGAGCTGTAATCAACGAAAATCATCCTTACATAGTTCCCACTATACTCCAGATGGTCCAGTGCAACATTGAGAGACATGGCAATAGCATCCACTGTGAATCTGTTATTCCGATAAGCAAACTGGTATGGGTCAAGGGTCGATGGGAGGCAATCCTGTGTATATTTTAAGACAAGTCTCTCAAAACACTTCATGATTATGGGTGTGAGAGCTACTGATCTATAATCATTTAAAGTATCAGGAGAGGGCTTTTTGGGAACTGGAATAATAATGGAAGTTTTGAGGCAAGATGGAACAATGGCTTGCGTGAGAGAAAGGTTAAAAATATTTTTAAACACAACTGTGAGCTGGTCAGTGCATCCTTTGAGTGCCTTCCCAGGTACCCCACCAAGGCCAACAGCCTTTTTCACGCGTCCCCCCGCACCCCTTTTTTGCCTCCTGGGCCTCAGGGAAGCCTCCTGGGGGAAGCAATAAGACAGTGAGGGGGATCCAGGCACAGCTGATCATCAGAACAGCTTCATCGGGAGGAAAAAAATTACTGGCTTGGCCAGCATTTTTTACTACTGGTTTGCCACCACTGATGATACCTCACCCCCTGACAATGAATGACAATAACTAGGGGCTTCATGTAGATGTTAAAAAGGAAAGAGAGAGTATTGGAGCCTGTGGCACCCCACACAGTAGCAGCCACAAGCAAGACATCTCACTCCCAATCAACATTGACTGGTCCTAGTTCTATTGGGAGGAAAAGAACCAGCCCAATACTGTGTCACCCACTCTTGATCCACAAAGCCGAATCAGAAGGACACCATGGTCAATGGTACTGAAGGCCACTGAGAAGTCAAGGAGAACAGGGACTATACACTATCCTTGTCCCACCTCTGGCAGAGATTGTCCAAAAGAGCAACCAATGCAGTTTCCATCCCATGCCCAGGCCTAAATCTTGATTGAAAGGGATCCCAATAATCTATTTTATCCAGGACCCACTGAAACTGATTTGCAGCCACCTTCTTCACAACCTTCTCTAAGAAAGAGAGATTAGATAGTGGATAAAAAATGTCCATTATGATATTCCTTAGAAGGCAGTGGCCAAAGCCACCTTTAGGACCATTAGCACTGGCCTCCAGATCCCTTATCATCTTTGTTGCTCTTTTTCTCTGCTCTTCACTGGATAGTACCACTTTACTATCTTGATGCAGCCTAGACTGAATTGGCTTTTTTGGCAGCTGCAGTACACTGCTGGTTTATAATTAAATAATGATCTAGGACACTAAGTTCCCTTTTACAGTCATTACTACTGAGCAAGGTACTACCTTTTCTATATCTGTGCATTTGATTTTTCTTGCCTAAGTGTAAGACTTTACTTTTCTCACCACTGAATTGAATTTAGAATAAAGTTAAAGCCCAGTGTTCAGATCTGTCAAGCTTTTTCTGTTTCTTGAGACTATCTTCTAAGATGTTTACTATTCCTCCAGCTTGATGTCATCTGCAAATCTAAATAAATCAAACATGATTATTATTAAAACATTTGAGAATGCAAACATTTCTTTTCCTGCCTTTGGTGCTCTTATTTAGATTCAAAAGAATAGGTTTTTGAATGAGTTCAAGTTAGATGCATTGTCTAACTATCAACTTCATTTTCAAGGTTCATAATATTTTATTATTATGATTGGTTGCACAGTCAGTCAGACAAGATTAGCACTGTTATTCACCTACTGAGTCCTTCCCATGGTGTTGTTATGTAATTGTTAAAGGTTTCATTACAGGATGTAAGCTCCAAGTAAAGCTGCTCTTTGCAATTGACTGATGGTGATTTTGTCAATGCCAGTGGTCTTCAAATGGTGCTCTAAATGCTTTCAGAATACACCCAAGGAGGCTGCTGCTCTCTTTGCTTTATTTTACCACAGTCATTCCCCACTTCTATTTACAGGTCTTTTTATTTTGTTATTTCTCTTGTTTTCTACTGGGTCATACAGTATGGGCTAGGGAAAAGTAAACATGATAAAAGAAGACAATTATAAACCCATATTTTCTTAAACATCTGATTTTTCATGTTGATAATTTCTGTTCTATCTATCTATCTATCAATCATCAATCATCTACTCTTTTTATCTATAACAGATCGCATTGTATTTCTGGCAAACGAATTGTGGGAATATATAATAATTTCATTTGGTCCTTTGATCCTTGCAACTTCTATACACAATTTTCCATGCAAGAAATCTGCAGCTCATTTGGATAATAGGAAAAATGTATCTTGCTATCTTTTTCTTTTAACTGATTTCTATAAAATCAGTTTGAAACCTTTCATCATGCAATCATTGCATCCAACTGATCATGACATAGTTCACATAATTATACCAATGTCATTTGCTTTCCATCAAAATGTGATTGGAGTGCTTGCAATTTTCTCAATTAAAATACTGCCTCGTTGGCCTGGAACTGAAAAAAGAAGATAAAGAAAGCCGTAAGTATAAGGTTTATGACTGATTTGTAAACTACCTAGGATAAAATTTGAAACCAAGTCATGAAATCAAAATGCATGCTCTTCCTACAGTACTTAAATTAGCATGTTTGCATGTTTCACGATGTTTAAGCACACATAGTTCTGTGATCATGAGGCAGTGGATAATTTTGAAAGACTTACATATATAGGTCTTACATATTTTGTGGATGCTGCTTTCTTGTAGTATGTTTCAGCACAAATGGCATGATATCACAAATCACTTTGCACTACAATTTCATCCCAATGGAAAATGTAATAGGAACAAGCTGTGCCACCTCTGTTCTTTTACAGAGATCCTTTGTTGCAACATCTGTCCAGCACAATATATTATCAGCAAACTTTAATGCCACTTGGAATGTCTGGTTAATTCACAGCCAATGTATATTTAATGGTTCTTTTGTGGAATCCTGCTCCCTTTGTTTTTCCACACAGGGACTATAATGTGAAAACCTATGACCTTTGTCTCTAATGGAGAATCTCAGTATTCATAGTTGCCATTGGAATCAACAGAAGAATGGCAGAGATTTTTTTCCAGAGCAAGTTTTTGTTTTAACTAATCTCCATATGGGACTTTAACATAACGGTAGATGAAATTTCAATACTAAAGTTGGCCCATAAACTACAAGGAGAGAGAGAGAGAGATCATGCTCCACTATAAATTTATGTTACATCAATGAATAACTCAAATTTTTAAATTCTTTTATAATTGTAAGGGTGACTACTATAGTGACTGAATTGGAAACAACTTGAAATTATTTAAGGTAGTTGATAAAAACAGACATGGTGGAGAAATCTTTCGGAATTGAGATAATAGTCATTAAAATAGAAAGACCAAGGTCCTTGGTGCTCTCTGACCTTGGTTGTTTTCTTGCAGATGTTTCATTACCCAATTGGTAACATCATCAGTGCTAAAGACTATTTTCAGTTCAGTTCAGTTTAAGCAAGAATAAACTGCTCACATTGAGACAAACAGAATGTAATATCTGAGGTCTCTAGGACTGATCAGGAAAGAAATCTTAGGTTGATGGTGGGAAACCATATTGAAAATTAATTAGGAAAAGAGGTAAGAAATTAAAATAACAGTATCATAATGCCTTTTTTTCAAATCTATTTTAATTGGTGAATTGGTGTTAGAAACTGCATCAAATATTCTAATCCCCCAATTCATCATTTTACGCCATTTTAGCATTGACAATATATTGTGGGAAGAAATATTCATCTGGTTCAGTTCCAAGCCGAAAAAAGACACTGGAAACATGGAAGCTGATTGGAAAGGAGGTTTAATGATGAAGCAGAACCATATGTGGTTCTGGGCAGTTGAGCACATGGAATTGAGAGTGGGGATGGGTTTATACCTTCTCTTGGACTTTGCACTTGAGCTTCCTGTTCCTGTGAAAAAACATGCATTCCATTGGCTGTTGCCAGATTCCCATGGGGCCATGTAAAACCCTTACATGGCCCTTGTATCCTGAACCCTTGTAGGGGTCATAGCTAGTTCTATAGGTTGTCTGAGCTCCCAGGTTTAGTTGAAGTTTGTGAGGGTAATGCAATAAAGGGGTGTTGGGCAATTTGTATTGTGGCTGAGGACTAATCCTACCTTTGTTGGCTCTTTGGTGAGGGTATTTGCTTATGAATGGAGCTATCTATGTCTTTATCTCTTAAGTGCTGACATCTGTTGTGGGCTATTAAGAAAAGATGGGAGCTGCTTTCTGTCTCCAAGAGTATATTTCTCCCTTTAGGGAGATTCAAGGTATTGGTGCTTACCTACAAAGCTCTCCATGGCTTGGGGCCGAGGTACCTGTGGGAACGTCTCCTGCCAGCATCACCAATCACCAAACTCCACAGACAGGGCCTCCTTGGGGTACCGTCGGCTAGACAATGTCAACTGGCGGTCCCTAGGGGGAGGTCCTCTCTGTGGGGGCACCCCTTTGTGGAACCAGCTTGCCCTGGAGCTACGACTGGCCCCCGACCTTCGCTCCTTTCATCACGGCCTAAAGACTTGGTTATTCTAACAGGCCAGCCTGGACTAAGAGGGGGGGGGGTGTTTTAATATTTTTAAATGTTTGTAAATGGGTTTTTTTTTTAAATTACATTTATATGCCGCCCTTCTCTGAAGACTCAGGGCGGCTTACAATTTCTGGGATACAACCCAGTGTGCTCAGCAATAGCCTTCATTCCATTGTATATGCCTGCTTATTACTTATTTAATGATTATTTGGTCGAATTTGGTTTAATTCCATTTTAACATTTGTATTTGTATGGTTGTTTTTTATGTAAGCCACCCTGAGTCCTTTGGGAGAGAGGGCGGCATATAAGACCAAATAATAAATAAATAAAAATAAATATAATATCATGCCTTTTTAATATTTCCTAAAATATTTCATTCTTTTGAGAGGGGCGGGTGTTAACTTTCTGCAATACTATATATTATTTGGTTGAATATATTAGAGGAAATTATTGCTATATGAAGAATGTTTCATATTCTTCATATGATTTATTTATTTATTATTTATTATTTGAACTTGTATGCTGCCCCATCTCCGAAGACTCGAGGCGGCTCACAGCTAAAAACAAAGACAATAAATACTTAAAAAACAATTAAACAATTTACAAGCCCAAATACTAAAAACCAATTACACAATTAACATTAAAATCTATCCCCCCCCCACAGGAAGGGGTCACAGCCCAGGTTGGTCAAATAACCAGGTCTTTAAATCACGGTGGAAGGTGCGGAGGTCGGGGGCCAGGCAGAGCTCCTATGATAAGAATGATTGAGAGCTACAGAGCTATTTACCAGAAAAAGAAACCCATGAAAGTGATCACATCCACATGCTTTTACATGAAAGCTTTCATTTGTAGGGTATTTGTATTTTTGATCAGATTCTTTATATGTAAAGCAGGAACATTATTTTGTGGACAGTGTTCTTTGAAGACGTTTTGCTTCTCATCCAAGAAGCTGAAGCTGAAGAAGCTTCTTGGATGAGAAGCGAAATGTCTTCAAAGAAAAACAAGAAAATCCAATTTCCTCTTGAAAAAGCATATTTGGGACAACCATGACCTGGATGACTGAGAATCTCCATAGACATTTGTGGACGGTGCTTGGGCTAGCCTGATACTCTTATTATTATTTTTTAAATTATTAATAACAGTTAACCAAGTTTAGCCAGCTCATGCTCAGTCAGGGCTCAGAACTGATTAGTACTTTAATAAGAGCCTGTCGGAAAATATCCTGACAATATAACAGACTGAAAAGTTTGGTGCAATTTATTTCTTCATACTATCTTCATATAACAGAAGGAGTTTCCATGTATTCAAAAATCAATAATAAAGATCTGCAAAAATTTAAAAACACTGGCAAGGAGCCAAAAAAAATTCACAAAACTATGTGATCTCTCTGATAAATGAGCTGTGAATGGTTTTTAAGTAATGAACAAAATTATTTATTTATTTATTTATTTAATTTATTTATGAGACTTATATGCCCCTATCTCCTAAGGACTCAGAGTGGATTACAAAGTAAAAACAGTAGTACAAATATACAAATATTAAAAAACAATTAAACCCAAGGTCTCATAAACATTCCAATTAAAACTATACTAAAAGCCCTCCCCCATCAGTCTGGGTAGGCTAGTTGAACAGCCATGTCTTTAGCCACAGCGGAAGGAGTGGAGGTCAGGGGCCACTTGGAGCTCTAGGGGGAGCTGGTTCCACAGGGTGGGTGCTCCCACCGAAGGCCCTACCCCTGGGACTGCCAGTCCATTGCCTGGTCAACGGCACCGGAGAAGGCCCTGTCGGTGAGAGCGCATGGGACATCAAGCAACTGTTATTGGCAACAGGGTCTCCTGCACATACCCTCGTCCAATGCCATGAAGGGCTTTATAGGTCAAAATTACTAATGATATTGCTTCTTATTACTGCTGCTTGTTATAAAATTCTATAACAGTTTTCTAATTGTAGAAATACTTGTAGTTATTAGAAGCTCTCAAAAATCTTTCTTTTAAATTTTGATTTGAACAAAATAGCAATAGATGTGATTTTAATATTTTAATATATTAATATTATGAAGTCTAATGTGAAATATCAATAATATCAATAAAGAATAAATGTATTGAAAAGATAGAATGATAACTATTACAAGGAATAGATGTATTTAGATGTATGTATTATTATTATTTTATGTTTTGATAATGAAGTTGTAAAATTTTAAGATGGTTTGTTTTGGAGTTGTTGGGGTTTTGTTTGTTTCTGGTAAAGGTGAATAAGAAATTTTGGGGAAAAGATGGTTGGTGGAATTTTAAATATAAGAGGCTGTGGATGGCAAAAATGCATATAAGAGAATACCTTGCAAAGAATATGGATGGGAGAAAATAAAATAATGAAGAATGTCATCAAAAATGCAAACATTTAAAATTAAAAAATTGACCCAATACAGAGTGATGTTTATGGCAATTAAAAATTGTTTTGGAAGAAAATAAAGAGCTAAACAAAGAGCCTCCAGCAAAATGATTGAATTAAAATAGTTTATAGTATCCTGTTTTTATTTCCTGATTCTTAAAGATTGAAATAAAGATATAGCATAAAATAAAAGTGATGAAATGATCTGGAATGAAAGCAAGGGAATACTGAAAGAACTGTTTTAGAAATTTGTATCAACATGATATGTCAAAGAGTAGGTTAGGCTAAATGTTATAAATGTTAATGTCTGAGGAAAAAAAGAGAGGTGAAAGGGATTTTGAGAAAGGATGAAGTGGAAGATGTTACCATCGGGATCAAGGGGAAAGCGAGAATGTTAATAACTTCATGGCAAGTTTAAGGGACATTGGGGGTGCTTGTGATTTTACCAACTTAGAAGAGGCCATGCGTGATCGGTTTGTTTTAGGCCTCAAAGATAAGGTCTTACAAAGCAAACTGTTAATGAAACCTAAAATCACGTTTAAAGAGGCCATTGAAGCTGTTTCAGCAGAAGCCACCAAGTCCTCAGCAGCGCCATGAAAAGATTAACAAGGCCTCAAGCCAGGCCTCAAGCCATTCTGATGGGGAAAATCCACAACAGCCCATTGAACAAATACACTCTGATTCAGATTGCAGTGAGGCAGAGGAGGGATTTTAGACTCAGAATGGAGAAGAAGAGAAAAGACTCTGGGAAAACAGGCAAGGATTCTATTGCAGAGGCTGTGGGGCCACCCAAGACTGAATGCAAGTTCTTTGACTCCATCTGCCTACTGTAGAGAAATGGGTCACATAGCCAGAGTCTGCAAATCATCCAGAACTCCACCTAGTAGGAAAAATTTCTGACAAAGACTTTAAGCCCAACAATTTCCTTGAAAAGATGGGGCTGAAATTCAGAAGCAAATGGCAAGAATGAAACTCACCAAACAATCACTATTGGTCATTCTTCACCTTAAAAAGCAGAAAAGTACATGAAGGTGTTTATTGAAGGAAGGCCTTGCCAAATGGAAGTGGACTCAGGCTCTTATTTATCTATGGTGTCATGGGACACTATCCACAGACTCCTTCCCAACATTCAGAAGAAGCATTTCCAGAAGCAAGCACTGACTCTTAAAGACTACCAAGGGAACAAGATTCCAGTAGTTGGAGCAAGAGATTTCAACGTGCAGTTTAAAGGCCACACCAAACGCTTTGCCTCTGACCATCGTGGACAAGGATCGCCTTGCTGGGACTTGAGTGGTTCAAGCCACTAGGCATCGAGGTGACTGGCATCAATCACGAGCAGCTCTGAATGGGAGGAGTCCTTGAAGTCTGAGTTTCCAGAGGTCTTCAGCGAAGGACTGGGCAAGTATATGGGGACCCCTATTGCTTTCAGCCTAGACCCCAAGGTGCCCCCAATTGTTTAAAGCCCAGGAGGGTTCCATTTGCTTTAAAGGAAAAATTGATGCACAATTAGATAAACTTATTGCTCAAGGGGTTTTAGAGCCTACTGACCACTCCAGATGGGAAACACCCATAGTCACACCAGTCAAGGCTGATGGGTCAGTGAGAATCTGTGGTGACTATAAGGGGACACTTAACCATGCTGCAGCAGAGCGCATACCCAGTACCAGTTGTGCATCATCTGCTCCATTCCCTTGGCAGGTATAGTATTTGCCAAACTGGACTTGGCTCAGGCATATCAACAATTAACAGTTGATGATGCCACTGCAGAGGCACAAACAATTTTGACTCATAGAGGTGCCTTCAAATGTAAAAGACTACAATTTGGAGTAAGCGGCACCTGGCATTTTCAAAGCCTTATGGAAAGAATGTTGCAAGGACTGCCAGGGTAGTGCCTTACTTTGATGATGTGTTAATCTCTGCTGAAATGACACTCAGCTTCAAGAGAGACTCAGAGAAGTCCTTACCAGATTCAGAAAGCAGGTTTAAAAGTCAAGGAAGACAAATGCACACTCAAAACAGACAGAGTTGAGTTCCTGGGGTACATGATTGACAAGCATGGCATCCACCCTAATGATGCCAAGGTTAAAGCAATCAAGGAAGCCCCTAAACCTAGATGCAAGACAGACTTACAAGCCTTCCTTGGACTTATTAACTTTTATCACATGTTTATACCTCACAAAGCATCCATTGCTGAGCCTTTACATCGCTTGATAAGAAGGCTGTTTGGATCTGGGGAGGAAGGAACAATCAGCATTTAACAGTATTAAGAGACTAATCATATCTCATGCTGTATTGATACAATTCTCTGAGAATTTGCCTGTTATTCTGACTTGTGATGCATCCCCTTTTGGAGTGGGGAGGGTTTTGAGTCACAGGCTTCCCAGTGGAAGGGAAGCCCCTATTGCATTTTACTCATTAGCAGTCATGGCAGCTGTTAAGAAATTTCATGAATATCTGTATGGCAGGTCATTCACCATTGTTACAGATCACAAACCTTTATTAGGCATTGTGGCAGGAGACAAACCTACACCTAATATCCTGTCACCAAGAATGCTGAGATGGACTGAATTTCTTGCAGCCTATTCATACAAACTGATTCACAGGCCTGGCAAGGACATTGGACATGCTGATGCACTGAGTCGTTGCCCACTACCTTGCCACAAGGAGGACTTTGAACTTGAAACTCACACCTTTTTCCTAGAGACTGTTGCTAAGCTTCCAGTCCATGCTGCTGAGATTGCCCGAGAGACTGCCAAAGATGCTGTGTTGGCACCGGTTATAAGCTGGATTAAGAAAGGTTGGCCTCTTCAAGATCTACCTCACCTTACCCAACCTTTTAAGTCCAGGCAAACTGAATTATCTGTATTAAGAGGATGTATTTTGTGGGCTAACAGGGTGGTTATTCCTGCAAAACTGCAAAGGGAGGTTTTGGAAATGTTACATGAGGGTCATCCTGGGATTGTAAGGATGAAAGGTTTGGCCAGGAGTTATGTATGGTGGCCAGGTATTGACAAAATGGTTGAAAACTGGGTAGCATCTTGTCCCAATTGCCAGGTAGTCAGGCCTGCTCCACCTCACCCCACACAGGAATGGGAATGTCCTAGGGGCCCATGGTCTAGAATCCACATTGATTTCAGGCCCCACGAGAGGGCACACTTTTCTAGTTATAGTAGATGCATATTCCAAATGGCTAGAGGTAATTCCCATGACATCCACTACAACTGAGGCTGTCATCAAGCAGCTCAGAAAATTGTTGTAACCCATGGGTTACCAGATGTCCTTGTCTCTGACAATGGCCCTCAATTCACATCTAACATTTTTGAATCCTTTCTAGCACAACAGGGTATCAGACATGCCCTCACTGCCCCTGGGCACCCTTCAGCTAATGGCCGGGCTGAACGCATGGTATGCTTTACCAAAGAGAAGCTTCAGCAGCTGGGTCCTGGAGACATCACTGAGAAGCTTGAAAAGCTTCTTAGTGTTCAGCACATCACTCCTAGCCCATCAAATAACTTGTCCCCAGCAGAGTTGTTGATGGGTAGGAAACTTAGGTCTTCCCTTGACCGCCTTCATCCCACTTACGCACCCAACACACCACTGGATTCCACTTCCAAAGTTCGTTCTTTCAGTGTGGGAGATTCTGTATATGCTAGGAACCTTATTGGTGAACCTTTGTGGATTCCTGCTGAAATAACTCACATCACTGGCCCTCGTTCTTACAAGGTACAAACAGAGGATGGCCTCCTCTGGAGCAGGCACATTGACCAACTTAGACCTAGGTTCCCTCAGTAACATCGCCCCTGTCTCTCTCTGGGTCCCTCACCTGATGTCTCTTCTAGGGGGGAAGGAGGGGAACAGGAGGAAAATCAGCAAACAAGAATCAACCCCATGTGTAACGAGCCATTGACAGGAACCATCTCTGTCACAATGCCAAGATCCATCCTTAGAAGTGGAAGATTGTACATCACTACCTGACTTGGATGCTGACATTGGAATGGAGATGGGTTGGGAGGAGAGACCAGATTCTAACAGTCTAACAGGGTCTCCTTTCACAGGAAGTCCCAACAGGAAATGTCAGCAGTCACATTTCCTCTCACTGGGTGAGAACGTTAAAACTTCTGAACCACGAAGGTCTCAACGATTACGTAAGAGCCCCGCCTATTTAAAGGAATACATTAGATAGGTTGGGGTTTGGTATGGACTGAACCTAGTGGGGAGGGGTGTTATGTATGTAGGTTTGAATGTTATTGGTTTATTTGAACTGTTCTTGTAAAATGTCAAATGGTATTGGTTTAAATAGTGTGGGAAGAAACCCTGCACTCCCATTGGCTGGCAACCACGGCTGCAGGCTATAAGAGGCAGCCGTAGTCAAGCCAGGATGGGTCCATTTTGAGCTGTAGTCACTTAATAAACTCTTTGCTGGAACTCCTCGCGTCTGACTCTTCATGCAGACTTAACAGTAACAAAGAGCAAAATGTGCCAAGTTCAATGTGTTTTTTGTCAGATCTAAATCCAAAAATGACACAATAAAATCTAATGATGTCCAGTTTTTTATTTGCCTACCCTAATATACAGAATCTTTCCAGATTAAAGTATACATTTCTAACCTAATAGATATCCTCTGGGATGTTCTCAGGAATGGCTACCCTGAATCTTTCCCCCTCCCCCCATTCAATTCAGGACTGTGCAATCTCCTTTTTGGGGGCTCTCTCTGGAAATTGTTCAGGAAGCCATTACTCCCACACCTTCTTCAGTTGCACTTTCCTTCAAATATATTTCCAATTTGTGCTCAATCTCTTGTAACTTGTTTCTCTCCAATCACTCTGCTCTGAAAGGGAGAATAAAAATAGGTCAGACAAGGGGAGATTGGCCATAAAGATCACTTTAAAAAAAATCCCTCTACAGGACAGTGTCCCTGAAAGCTCTAAGAAACTCCTGGATTGAATTATAAGACTGTAGGTTTATTTCAGAGAATTGCTAGATACTGTATATTTACTAGTACATTCCAATAATTTTGGAAATGAGAGAAGTTCTGATACAGAGAATATTAATATTAAATATAAAAAATTGAGGGCTTTCAAATTGCAGCATGGATGTCAGAAGCAGTGGTTCTAAATAGAAGTAATATTAACTTTCAAACCAGTATTCTCTAGGCTCTGGGCTGTTTCTACCTCCACATCCTAGGTCTAGTTCCTTTGAAACCAAAAGTTCCTTTAACCTAATTGGAATGAAAACTATGTAGCTTTTAGTCAGCTATAACTCATGTGTCCAGTGGCACAAGAATCTATCAAACCTTGTAAGATATTTAACAAAATCTAAATCTTTTATAATACTAATAATATAATAATTAACTAGTATAATAATTCAGCCAGCAATTCTCCAGGCAGTAAGAGGAGATGGTTGAAAGTCATCTTTGTTCCTGCATGTTTAATGCTGACTATGAAAATGTTGTCAGGATGTCTGAATGGCTGGTTGATTTGCACTAACTTCTGGGTTATATCTTATATGGCAAAATCATAAGCACTCTTGGTAATAGCTGGAGTCTACTAAGTGTTTGTATGCTCAAGAAGCAGCTGAATAGCTTCTGTATTGTAATCCAAGATATAGGGGACAATCACAAGAACAGAACACCTGACACAATAAGTTTTCAGCATTGTCTTAGATTTAGTATTTTGTCTGAATTTCCTCCCTGACTGACCCTTTCCGGCATCTATTATGAGTTGTAATGCATTACACTGTATTTTCTGTGAGTATAATAAGATGATTTAATAACATGGTGTCAGAAAGTGCAGGTATTGTTTGAGAAATTTGAAATGTACTGTGCATCAAAAAAAGAATATTACATATGAGAGGCATAGTTTTTTTTAACGGAAAGAAAATGTGAAAGCATTATTGCTTATGTAACTGAGCTACAGCTTTTAGCAAAGTCTTGTGTGTTTAGACATTTATGTGACTCCTTAATTAAGGATTTGTGGTATGTGTAATTAAATTTACACAAGTGAGAGTGATATTGTTAAAAATAAATGAGTTAACATTGGAACACACAGCTGATGTTATAGAACTAAAGAGTTAGGTGTAACTCAATTAAAAGAACTAGATGAAATGGATATTTGGAGGGGTAAAGAAAAAGTCTTTAATAAATTAAATCTCAGCTCTCAGTTGTAATGCCAAAGACTCAACATTGAAAACTGTGTTTAGTTTGGCTGTCTCATCCTGAAGGAGCATGCCCAGCTGTTGAAAAAGAATGCAAAAAAATCAGTTTGTAAAAATGTGCAGAACTAAAGATAAAAAATTATAGATTAAATCAGACTAATGTTCATGTATGAAGAAGATTCATTAAAGCTGTTTATTTAAACTGATTAAAATGGAAGGCATAGAAAATGAATGAACTGTTAATTGACTTATGAGCATTCATAAAACTATAAGTGTTAAGATTGATATAGGGGGACAAGTAATGCTATTTCTTATAGGCTGGTGCTTTTGTTATTGTTGCTATCATTGTTCATTGCTTTCAAGTCAACACTGGCTCTTGGTGACTGCCTGGACAAGTCCCTACAGTTTTTTCATAGTATTTTGGAACTAGTTTTCCACTGACTGCTTCCTAAGGCTGAAAGAGAATGAATGGCCCAAAGTCACCCAGCTGGCTTTGTATCTAAGGTGGGATTGAACCAGAGGTGGTATTCAGCAGGTTCTGACCAGTTCTGGAGAATCGGTAGCAGAAATTTTGAGTAGTTCGGAGAACCAACAAATGCTACCTCTGACTGGAGATTTTACAGTATCCTTCCTCTGCCATGTCCACCAAGCCATGCCCATAGAACCGGTAGTAAAAAAATTTGAATCCCACCACTGGACTGAACTAGTTTCTAGTTTGATGCCTTAACCAGTATATCAAACTAGCTCTTATAGTCTGTATATAACCTTACAAATAAAAATATTACAAAAAAATCAAATAAAAGGTTAATAGCATATTCAGGACAAAGGTTGCAGATAATCAGAAAATGTTCTGCTTATTATGCTCTGGATGGGTATAAAGCAGACAGAGCAACTCCACAAAGCATCTATACAAAGTCTTTTTTATTGGTTCATCAGGCATCCCATCAACTCACATTTATGATGAGGTTCTTCTTAATGTCCAATCCTTTGCATATCTGAATTGTGGTGTAGAAAGATAGTAAACTCTCATCCCCATGATGATTTAATCAGCTGCTTGGCAGTGGATGCAGGCAAGAATGAGGAACCTCCCCCAACCCAACAAGGGTCAATTTAGTGACCAATCAGGGTTACAGTTGTGACCACATGACATGTACTATATTTCCCAGGATACCTTAACTACATTTACCATGATGCATTCCCTTAAAGGAACAGCTCTCAATTCCTAACTACCTACCCAAATCCCATTAACTCTAAACTGGCTGGACAGCACAGAAAATGTAAATTCAGTTGTAGGTAAAAGAATATTAATTTGATGCCAGAGTTCCAGGTGACAGATTTTAAAGCAAAGGGTGTTTTAGAATTACATAAGGCAGTAATTTAATTACACTAATTTAAATCTAGAGAGTTTATGCAATAAGTACAGTCTCTGTCAATTTATTTAAATGTAAATTTAAAGATGCATTTTATATCCTAGGATGCTGAACAGGATATTATTCAATTAAGCTGAATTTTTAGATATCAGTTTGTGCTCCTAGAAAATTCCTATATTATTGTGAGAAGTTATGGAAAAACTGAACAAAATGGAACAGATGAGAGAGTACTAAATGGATAAGCCAATGCTACATAAATGTATAGAAAAATTAACTGAAGCTATTTTAGAAAACATTATCATCTACAAATAGAAGAAATTACAATTAATTTAATCTAAGTCCAATTGTTTTCCATCCTATTTTATAAAAATAGTTAGATGACAGGAGGTTATCTAATGACAAGTTAAATTGTGTACTTTCAATATATCTTTTTGAAGATAGTAATTTAAATGGTTACCATTTAATATTTTTTTCAGCTGTGATAATGTAACAAGAGAGACAAATTTTGGAATAATTTGAGAAAGAAATGAGAATTTAAATAAACCAAATATATAAATTTTGTATTCATGACACATTAATTTCAAAGGTGTAAAACCTGTTGAAACAAAAATTGACCTATTCTTAGCATGCCATGACTAAAGAATAAAATAGAATTAAAGTGACTAACTGGCAGTTGTTAGGAAAAAATTGCTCCAGAAATGATTAGACAACTCAATCAAAGCAATTATTGCAGGATGTGGAATTTCAGTAGATGCCTATACACAAAGATCCATTTAATAAACTAAAAAATTATAAACAATTGCACCTATGTTAAAATATTATTTTGTGTGTGAATGTGACAGTGATGTCAGTGAATGTTTGTACAATATCTTTAGGTGCAGTATTGCATAGGTGACATATGCACCTTAAGCTATGATTTAAGAGCAGCAAAATTATTCACAGACAGAAAAGAAAATGTTAGCAATTGTTTGGGATGTACAAGGTTTTATGAGCTGCTCATTTATGGGAATAATTTTTAGTAGAGAAATCATTATATAACTCCCTATAAAAATTGAAAGTCTTTATTAACTATGCAAAATTATGTCTCTCTGATTATGTCCAGAAGGAAGAAAAAACTAACTTGGGATATTGTGGTAGAAAATGGCAACATTCTAATCTGAGAATAAATGTAGCCAGTAGGGATATCAAGGAGTAGAATGGTTTGGAAACAAGAACAGTCTGAGAATTTTGTATCTTGCTTTTTAAAAAGTGTTTTTATGTATTGTAATATATAATGTTGCATTAATGAAAAAAATGAAGCCAAATATATTGAGAGAAAGTGGCTTTTTCTTTCTGACATATCCTTGCCTGTTACCATTATAATCTGCCAGCATAATTGGTTTTGTCTTTCTTAATATTTTTTTATTTATGATGCATCTGGGGATCTTCAGCAATTCTCAACGAAGTTCACTAAGAAGCTTGAACTATTCAGGGAGGGTTTGGCTGTTGTATAATTATTGTTAATCACCTCATTTACAGGAGATAGATCTAAGCTGACTACAGATGCTCAATAAACACAAAACTCTGTAATGAGTCCATTAAAGATTGCACCCAAAAATGATTGGAATGCTTGCCATGTGCTGAGGAAACCACAAATCCTGAATATGGGGGTGATAAATGTTTAAGTCCCTTTCTGTTCTTTCCTTTTCTTTTCCTAAAAAAGAGAGTTGCAGGCTTCAAGCTGATTCTGGTTAAGTATTTCTTGTTAGGTTTATGGTTCTTGTCCTTAAGGGTCATATAATTAAAGTCCAGCTAAACTTTCTCATGGATTTTGATGACTGGGATTTGAGAGACAGATGGAATGTTTGATGAAATGTTGTAGAATGTGCTGTTTGCTGTTTGTCAGCTGGTGGCATACACTGGATTTCAAGGTCAGATGCACTGCATTCAAGCTTGACAGTTGCATATTTAATTACCTAATATAAAATATTGAAGTTGCAGCACTTGAAAACTCTTAATTGATGTGATTTTAAAATTGACAAGGAACAGTTTCGTTATAAGTTAGCATAGAAGAATATTGCTTAAAAGTAAGTAAAACACTTTAATAAAGGGAGTTAGGGAGCCACTCAACTGCTTTCAGGTCAAGGCTTTGTGATTTTGTGAGGGACACCTTAAGAATTTTACTATTTTTTATCTGTTCAGCTGTCAGTCTTATTGATGGTCTTTGTCACAACATGCACAAAAGCTACATTTTGTTGAAATGTTCACATAGAGATAGTCAGTGGTTTAACAGAGCACTCATGAGAGCAAAAAAGGGGATTTTGTGGGCTTACCTTACCTCTTAGTGATTTAGCAATGATCCCTCTCTTGATCACTTTCTTCCTGTTCTAACACTGTTAACTTTATAAGTGAGGATTGTTGTTCTGTTGAAAATAAGCAATTACAGTATGTGCTATGAAAAGACCTTGCTGGAAGATATGATCTTCTGAGGGCTCAGTAATTTAGGTTTGAAGGTTGTTCATCAAGGCAGCAGTTTATGGTGATTTTAATTACTCTTTCCCCATTTCACTGTCTTCTGTTAATGTAGATTCTTTATTAGTGGAGGAGATTAAATTGTTCTCCAGTGTTATAAATCTCATACTTTAATCTTGGTGTTAGTCATTTGTCTATCTCAGCACCAGCAAAATGATATATTCTTAGCTTTTTCATTGCTCAGTAATCTGTCCTGGTTTAAAGATTATTGCTTCTTTTTCTTAGATGCCATAACCAGCTTCTACAATTTATAAATATTATCCAATGTCTGGATTAAATTAAAAGTGTTTTCCTATGCAAAAACTGATATGTTGGAGCATCTGCATCCAAATTTTCCTAGCTGCTTCACTCTGATGGAAGGCAGGACAGATTCTGTTTAGTTTGGACATTCTAATATTTGAAAATACTGTATCATGGCTAAGCAGTTCTTAAACCTCAATGATTTTGAGGTAATCTTTATTTAGTTATGAATTCACATCCAGGTAGTAGGCATGCACCCAGACAGCCATACTATGGCTCTTAAAACATCATCCACTGCTGTGTTTTCTTTCCTTTTCTATTTTACAATGTTCTCTATTGCTGTGAAACAAAACACAGAATGGCATTTTCACTTCCACCCCTTTTTCTTTCCCTTTTTCTTCTTCACTTTTTAATTCTCATTTTTCATCACTGAACAAACAAAAAAGAGGAGATAAAATAAAGCATTCCAGAGCCACAGTGTTTCTGCCCTGATAGTTGTGATTCTGGAATTAAGGTATAGTTCTGAAAAGCACTGAAAATGAACTTTAAAAACGGCTTGCTTGCTAAATATTAAATTGGAAGGCAGGCAACTGATGAAAAACACATGTATTCATATCTCAATATCTCCATTGCCTTTGAAATAAAGAATTGGAAGTAATGCCTAGAATGACTTCTGAATCATATAAATAGCAAAACCTTTAAAGTCAATTTTGGTGACTGTTGAATCCTTGCTTCCACTCTGAAATCTTCTGTTCTTAATTTGACATCAGAGTGTTTCAATGTACCTCTCAAATTCACACATTCAACACAAAACCAATGGTATTCTCAGAAATCAATGGTGTGGGGGAGAATTGTCATACATGTTCACTAGATTTATTGATGAAGCTAAGAAAATCACTGTCCCAGATCATGTTTTTCACTGCTTGAGGTGCCTTAAATTGTCTTTCTTTCAAAAATGGATTTTGGAGATGGAAAACATCTCTTCCAAATGGGAATATCTAAAAATTGTTTATATTGCCTCAGAAGTAAACTGGACATGAGGTGGAGGTTATGTTACTAGCTCATATCAGGAATTCTTCTGAGTTCCTCAACTAAAAGACTCCTTGCTCCATTTCCATATTAATTGCTTGAACTATTACAAACAATATTTCTAATGGGCTTTTCAAAACTTACTGGAGTTCAATAATTGACTCCATAAGGCACTCTTAAAAATGTTGCCTGCTATATGTCTGGCCACATACAGGATTATTCATGTAGAATTAAATATGATATGTAGTCTTTCCTTTCTTTTTCATTTTGTCCCTTTGAATATGTGTCTTTGTCCCTAACATTTAAATATGTAAAATAAATGAGAATATTAAGGTGAGATGTGTGCTAATGGAATAGATATTTGATGCTCCTATGGTTAAGCCAAAAGTTTTTATACTTCAGAAGAATCCTATCAAGTACCAAATAATTCCAAATAGACTTATTTTCAGGTCAATCAGCATGGGACTATGTTCTTATTCATATATATTCACATGTATTCTAACATTTACTTCTTTATATATTCTATCCTTTACTTCTTTACTGCTACAGTAATTGTGATTCATTGAACAAATATGGGTAATAGCTTCCATCATGTCACCTCCTCACATTATATGTCACACTATTTGTAGAGAGTGGATTTTAGAGGTCAAGGTGAAGTAAAGTAAGTAGTGTTCTATCAAGACTGTGAAAATGAACTTTAGTTTGTCTGAGAAATAAGCCTTAATATGTTTGGTGTTCTTGATAAGAGAATGTAGAACTGAAATCTTAAAGTGTTGCTTAATCACGAATGGCTGTCAAATTGCATTGTAGGATTTCATCTCACCTATGTACTACACATATTCTTTATCATCTGCTTTTAAGTGATATGAGCTAGTAACATAACCTCCACCTCATGTCCAGTTTACTTCTGAGGCAATATAAACAATTTTTAGATATTCCCATTTGGAAGAGATTTTTTCCATCTCCAAAATCCATTTTTGAAAGAAAGACAATTTAAGGCACCTCAAGCAGTGAAAAACATGATCTGGGACAGTGATTTTCTTAGCTTCATCAATAAATCTAGTGAACATGTATGACAATTCTCCCCCACACCATTGATTTCTGAGAATACCATTGGTTTTGTGTTGAATGTGTGAATTTGAGAGGTACATTGAAACACTCTGATGTCAAATTAAGAACAGAAGATTTCAGAGTGGAAGCAAGGATTCAACAAATTTCCAGAAATTTGGAAGAAAAGCTAACTAGGGATTTCCTGCTGTTGTATAAAATAAACATTTATAAAAAATATCTCTGCCTGGGTAATCTGCTAGTTGCATTTAGCTGGGAAAAGATACAAATATTACCAGAAAAATAATTTTCAGAAAGCAATAGCTTAAAAAGTTTCACAATTATTTGCACTGGTTTATATTTATTGGTCTTAATAGATGTGTTAAAATTCACCTTCAGAACCAGTGTTATAAGAACATAATAGAAGAAAAAAAATTATAGCAGTTAATTTGAAACAAATATATTGAGCTTCCAATACATCCCATGTCTTACTGAAAGACTCTTTTAGTCCAATTAATTGAGTCTGCAGGGACTCATGTTTTATATTTATTTATTCATTCATTCATTCATTCATTCATTTATTTATTTATTTATTTATTTATTTATTTATTTAGACTTGTATGCTGCCCCTTCTCCAAAGGGACTCGGGGAGGCTAACAACTAAAAAACCAACAATAAATAATTACCTAAAAATAACATTAAACAATACAAGTCAAATAGAGCTAAAACCCATCAATTAACTAAAATTTTTAAACCCTCCCCCCGGAGGTCAGCACAGCACAGCCTGTTCGAAGAGCCAAGTTTTTAAATCGTGGTGGAAGGTGTGGAGGTCAGGGGCCAAACAGAGTCCCAGAGGTAGTTGGTTCCATAGGGCAGGGGCCTCCACAGAATAGGCTCTTTCCCGGGGCACCTCCAAGCGACATTGGGTCGCAGACGGCACCCTGAGGAGCCCCTGCCTGTGGGCCCACACAGGGCGGTTGGTTTTTGATGCCGGCAGGAGACGGCATCGATTTATATGATCTACTGGTATAGTCAAGGCCAACCATCTGTGATCTGAACTTGTTCTTTCTGTTTAGGGGACATAATTTGACCTATTGGATCACCAAGTGTTGTTGTCTTGTCCGAGTTCAGCTATTTATGGTTTCAGTCTCAGCAGTTAGGTTGTTTATTTTCCATAAGTAGGTTTTATTAATTTTTTCTGTTACTTAATATGACAAAGACATTTCATGTTTTGTTGATTCTTTGTACCATTTCACTGGGATCCTTAATTTTGGCTTCCTATTTCAGTATCACATATAGGTAGTCCTCAATGGCATGTAAGACATTATATTTAGACATTCTTGAAACACAATTTTCCATTTTCTCAGTAAGTATTTTTTAAATGCCTTATAATTATCTATCCTATCTATCAAACCTCTCTCTTTTCATTTGTCTCTGTTTCCCTTGATTGTATTGGTTGCTAATCATCAAATAGAGATTCAGTTAAAGTTGGAACTGTTTTATCACAGACAATATCACATAGTTATTACTTTTCCACTAAAGCAGATTACCAGATGGGACGCTTGGAACAACATGAAAAGAAACTCTATATCCGCTTTGCTTCACTTTTAATAACAGAGGTGGTAGGCATTGTTTTGCAAAAGAACTTCAAAGGGAGTTTTATGTTCCCTATTAGTGGAAAGCATCCTTCTGAATTCCTGCAAAACCTAAATATTTTGCATTGAATGAGATCATTATCATCCATATATTTGTCTGATTTATATTCAAACCTCCTTCGTTAGTGGTTTTAATCAGTTATGTGGTAACAAATTTAATAATGTTAATAATACTACACAATGTCTTTCTTCCTTTAGACAATCAGCCTTGTCTAAATATATCTGTAAGCTCCCATGTTTTTGCAGATGATACATAAAGCAGAGGATGATCTCAGCAGAGAAGCATGTTCATGATGTAAAAAGGTTAATATGCATAATATGTAATCTATAACAACAACAACAATAATAATAATAGAGAAGTATTATGAGGCTGTCAAGAAAAAGTTTTTTTCAGATAGAAAATTCTCTGTTCAGCCTTATTGCCTTTCTGATAAAAATAGTTCAACCCCAACAGATGACTCAGATGATGAATTTGTGCAATCCCGGAAAAAACGCTTCAAATGGGAAGAGCACCATTTTTTTAAGTAAGCTGCTTATATGTACTCTTAAGCATTTTTTACTTAAATATTTATCAATTTTTCATTTTCTAAAAATAATTTTTGACATTGTTGATTTCTATACATAAGGGGCACTTAACTGGAAGTAATACCTTGCCCTGTTGGTATATATCTACCACGCTTGTTTGTAAATAAATTATACTCTCAGTCCAGGGAAAACTAGGATGTTTTGGGAGGAAAAAAAATTAAAAACAACTAGTTAAATTAGAATTGGGAACTTTAAGAAAATGGGGTCTTGGAAAAAATTAAAATTACCAAAGTTATATGACTGGCCAAAATTATAATTCTTTACAATTTTACTCTACTTAAACATTAGTCATTGGAGGGAAGAAGAGCACATGGTTTGCTATAAGGAGTTTATAGTGGACTATAGAAGGAACAGATCAGGCATCCAGCCCTTGCTTATCAATGGAGACCGAGTGGAACAAGTGGCCAGTTTTAAGTTTCTGGGTGTTACCCTAAAAGAGGACCTGACCTGGGGTGCCCACATTGCAGCACTGGTCAAAAGGGCCCAGCAGAGATTATACTACCTGAGACTTCTCAGAAAATAACAACTGAATGAAAAACTGCTGGTGACCTTCTACCGCTGCACCATAGAGAGTATCTTAACTTACTGCACCTCTGTATGGTTTGCCAATTGCACAGTGGCAGATAGGAAAGCACTCCAGAGGGTTAATGTCATTGCCCAGAAGATCACTGGTTGCCCTCTCCCCTCTTTGGAAGAGCTTTATAGCTCCCACTGCCTTAAGAAAGTTCAAAACATTCTCAAAGATCCATCTCATCCTGGGAACCCTTTTTTTGAACTATTACCATCTGGCAGATGGTACAGAATAATAAAAACAAGGACAAATAGGCTGAAAAACAGCTTCTATCCCAGGGCAGTAGATCTTTTGAATTCTGCTGTATAGTACAGTGTTGGTGTGGTGTTGGGGGTTTCCAGTTCAATGTGTGAAGGGTGAAGGATGTGTGTTTGTGTTTATTTTCATGGTTGTGGTCATGATGTGCACTGAAGATGGTGTTTGATTTCATTGTACGAGGTGCAGTGACAATAAAGTCAAGTAGTAGTAAACTATTGTCCTAAGTTTCTGAGAAGTACAATGAAACTGTAGTTTCCCCAGATAATGATCTGTGCCCTAAAATATAAAGTGGGGAGATGGATTAAAGTTCTTTGAAAATCGAAAGAAAGGAAAGAAAGAAAGAAAGAAAGAAAGAAAGAAAGAAAGAAAGAGAAAAAGCTTTCCACAGACATCAGTTCCTTCCTTCCTTCCTTCCTTCCTTCCTTCCTTCCTTCCTTCCTTCCTTCCTTCCTTCCTTCTTATTAAAACATCATGAAATATTTTTTGGTGAAAATTATGAGGTCGTGTGAAGTTAACTTAAGAAAAATACTTTTGCCAACTTGTAGGTAACATAAAAAATTCCACTGTCTTAAAGGCAAACTAGTTGTAATTACAGAGAGGCTCCATTAATTTACACTTCATTAATTTACATGATAATCCAAATAATTAACTGTCAGTCACTCCCTCAGGGAAGATTCATAGTTTATACTGTTAGAAGCATCATTATTTGTAAAGACAATTTTAAAAAATTGTGGCTGGAGTTGTGAAATGCATAAATCAACTTCTTAACAATGATTTGTGTTGAAGGTGACCCAGGAAAACTCCACTGTAATTTAGTTTTATTAAGTTTGAAATAGAATTACACTGAAATTAAGATGATTTGTTGTACAAAATTTAGTTAAAGTCACTTATTTCAAGAAGGCACTGGTGCAGTAATTGATAAAGCTTTTACTAGAACTCCATTGTGTGTAGGCAGAATGAAGTGATCTGTTTACTGCACATTTTAGTTTTCTAACATTCAGTCCTCTAAAACTTCATGTTGTTCCATTTTCTTTAGGTTTCCTCAGGTTTTTTAACACACAATTTCTTTCATTTAAATGATATGCTTTCCTTCTTCAAATACACTTTTATACCTTTTTCTTAAAATATATGACTTTTTGCCACTCAGCTTTATATTGCAAGAATAGAAAATATAAGCCAACATTCCAAGCTGTATTAACCTGTTAGTTTAAAGAAAGAGAGCAACTGAAATAGTTTTTCAAAGAAAGAAAGAAAAAAAATATAGACTGTGGAGAGGCAGGGAAAGAAACAGAGAGAGAAAAAGAGGGAGAAATCACATTTACAAGTTTTGCTGTACCTTTCAGATATTGATTCTGACCTATTTACTCATATAGATGCCTCAAGCAGTTTACCTTCCTTCACTGCTGGGAAGTGCATCTTGTTAAAGTTTTAATGTTAAAGATTCCATTACTAGTCCATCAAGAATGGTTGGGTGCCAAATCTGTGCTGATAACAGTCTAGGATGAAGCTGTTCCAAATTTGCAAACCAAATGTTGTTACTCAATTTACATAGTTTCATTATTTCACTCATGCATTGTGAATATTCAGAATAAATATGTCTATTCTGGCTAATTGCTATATATTTTTTCATTCTTAAATGACAACAGAAAGCTACCAGACCTAAATTTACTCTGCTGCAATGACTCTGCTTTTTGGTAAAAGGAATATATATATTTAAATTTATATGCTGAAGAGCCTTGGTGGTGCAGGCTGTTAAACACCTAGCACTTAGCTCCAGATGCCTGCAATTAGTGCAGGCTCGAATCCCACCAGGCTCAAGGTTGACTCAGCCTCCCATCCTCTTGGGGTAGGTAAATTGAGGACCCAAGATTGTTGGGGGCAATAAGCTTACTTTGTAAAAATGCTGCTTAGTAATAAGCAGGCATATACAATGGAATGAAGGCTATTGCTGAGCACATTAGGTTGTGCTCCAAAGATTGTAAGCCACCCTGAGTCTCTGGAGAAGGGCGGCATATAAATGTGAATTAAAAAAAAATCTTCCTACAAATATTCCTAGAGAGTTGGATTATATTATATTATGATTACATTTACTTAAATTGTGATATTGCATATCAGGAAGCAGAATCTTGCTTAAGTAATGCTACCATCATTTCAGGTCATGTTGTACATAAGCATGAATGGCATGAAGAAAGTAAATAAGAATGTTCTGTATCAAAATATTCAAATCCATTTAAACTAGATCTTATTTCTTTTGCTTTTAATTGTTAAATTGCAAATTGAATCTCACTTCAGATCTGATCTTGACTGACTAGCAATTATTATTTTTCATATAATTAGACAATTGTCACAATTATACGGTTGTGCATTTAGAAAATATATTCCAGAGTGTATAGAGCATAAACAACATTTCACTTGTCTACCCATGACTGCTTTACAAAGTTTTAGACAGCTGTTATGTTTATTCCCACCCCATTTTTAAAAATGGTTTTCCTGAAAAATTATTTTAAACTTAGTTCCACTGCCACTTTTCTAATAAAGTATTTGTTCAGAACTAGAAGTCAAAAGCAGTTAGACTTTAGCATCTAATTTGGCCACTGGGATATATCTTTTAACATACATTCACATGTACCTACATACACAAGCAACTCATTTCCAGGGAAAGGAAATTGAATATGGTATTTTAGGCTAAATGCATAATTATTTTGAAATACAGCATTACTCTACGGTCTTACCATGATGCTTTGCTAAAAAAATAGTTTAGTTATCCTGTAAATACCTATTCCCCCTTCCCTTTGACTAAAATTATTATATCCATGCTTGTATTATTCTTTTGCTATTTTCACTTGCATTAACACACTCAATGGTTTCAATGGGATTTAGTCCCCAACAACTATTTATGAGTGTAACCAAATATAAAAAGAGTTTTCTGCATCAAATCAATGGCCAACAGTTAGTTCAACTTTCTGTTCCAAACTGGTTATTCAGCTCAGTTCTAGCACATGCATGCATATTATATTGCAATTTATATTTAGAGGCATGCCGCATTGAATTCTTTAGCTCCTAAACAGGCATTTGTAGTTTTATCCCCTTTTAAAATTGAACAGTATTATAGTTCTGGGATTTTAGTGCTAGATAAGGACATATCACGATTGAAACAGAGCCTTTATCATCCCCTTCTCTGTCATCATGGCACAAGCATAATAATCAGCAAACAATGGACTATATGTTCAACATGAGCAAAGGGGAAGAATTAAAGAAAAATCTTAAAAGCAAAAACAAACATACAAAAAATGATAAGCAGTAGATAGCAGCAAAAAATCTGCAGCTGTCAGACTTTTTGAAGCCCCCAAACCTTGTTATAGACAGTCTACTAATATTCTTTCCCCAAAGTGAAAATATAATTTTCTGGCACTCTGAGACCAGACATTACAAAAACTGCACTGGAATTCTTGACATCAATTCTATGTAGTTGATAACAAAATCAATGACACAGCATATCCCAAACCAGGCAGGAAGCATGGGAATAGCCCTAAAACAGGTTTAACGTCGCTTTAAAAAAAACACGCTTTACAATCTAAACTTAAAATCAAGAAAATAAAAATTCAATCAATGCTCATGTTGAGCTCTGTCATATGAGATGAGGTCTTTGTCCTCTACTCAGATCCATTGTGTAATCCCAATCTCTGAAAGATTGGCTGTCTCTAGAATCAAATATGAAAACAACTTCTCAGAGTACATCATTTGCCCATGGATGCTGCTTAGAAATGATTCATTCATACTGATTTTTCATTGCTATAATCAGGAAGGTATTAAATAAATAAATAAATAAATAAATAAATAAATAAATAAATAAATAAATATTATAGAGCATCCGTGGGCAAACTACGGCACGGGGGCCGGATCCGGCCCATTCAGCTGTTCTATCCGACCCACGGAGCCGAAAGAGTGGAGGGTTCTCTTGCTCTCCCAGAAGGCTACGTGAAGTAATCTAACTTTGAATTTATATTAGTTCACACAAACACTCCATCCATGCTTTTGTTCCGGCCCTCCGGTCCAGTTTAAGAACCCATTGTGGCCCTCGAGCCAAAAAGTTTGCCCACCCCTGTTATAGAGTCTAATTCATCCCTGCAAGTGATCTATAATGCCAAGAGGTAAAGAAGAAGATGAATCAGCATTTCAGGAAGAAGAGAGAAATTTACAAAAAGGACTCAAGAAGCATTCTTCATTAATCCCATGAGCCACAATCAAATAGCAGGAAGGTAAGAATCATTTCTGGACCTGTGAGTAGGATCACACATATTCTGTTACTTCCTGGCTGAGACACAAGTACTGAAAGCAGTAACCCATTATATTTTGCGATGTATTAGTTTGCCAGCTGCCTGTGGTGAGGTGATTTAACTGCCCTTTCCAGCAGCTGACAGGTGGCACTATTAGCAAATTTCGCTGGAAATGTTCTAAAGGGTAACCTCAGAAATGAGTTCATTGTCGTCTCGTACACATCCAAAACTGAAATGGCAATTGCCATTTTGGCAGAGCTTTGAAACAATTCTTTCTAACAATCTGATTCTGTACAGTGGAATGATTGATGGAATGTCTCTTGTGAATTAAAATTTAGCAGGCAGCCATTTAGCAGATAACCACATTTGCAGGTTAGCTTATTAGTTATATCTTAAGTGAGGCCTCAATTCATTTGAGCCAAAAGACTGTTCTAACAAGCAATATTTTAGGGAAAGGCTGATATACAGGAGTCTTCCATAGAAGTATTTCTTGGAAAGCTTGAAACGGGTTTCTATCATTTCCTCCCCATCCTGTGGCTTTTCTCCCTAACCCCAGGAGTTCTCATCTCTACAACTGATCAGTTCTCCTTTACACAGAACTGCAAAAGCAAAAGAACTTCCCTTCCACTATATTCCATTGGCATGTAGAAGTAGATTCCCTCAAGAATTGGAAAGGCATTTTGACTTTGCAACATAAAAAGAACATTTAAAAGAACTCATTGTTTAAATACATCTACATCTGTTTGAGAAATACATCAAGCTAAATTAGATCCTGCAATCTGAAAACATGAATCAGGCCATCATAAATATTTAACCAACTGAAGAACTTCTTATGAACAGATTTATTTTTTTTTAACTGAGTAGCTCAGAATGGTTTTTATTTAAAATTCAGCACACATTATTCTAAGAAAGAAAATGTGGTTCAGTGACAATTTTTTCTTAATTTTACAGGATAATATAAGCTGGAGAAAAATCTAAATGTTTATTATTTTCCAATTTCAGGCTCATTCTGTTTGCTATGAAACTATGATGGGTATTCTAGCTTAATTTTAATCAAAACATATTGTAAGTGGTACTTTTTTCTATCACTAAAATGGTACTTTTCCTTGACGTTTTTCTGCTCCAAGAAGCTTTTACTTTTCTGATAACATTTTCTATGATGAATCTTGTTTTTATTTGCTATCTTATAGAACTTTAGATACAGGGTGAAAAATTTATAATACTATTTGCTCTGTGAGCTTGCCCAAAATATTTTACATAAATCGAAATATACCAGCTTTAAATGAGTGTAAATTATAAATGGTCAGCTAACTCAACTTAAGCCATTTACAGAAATTCGCATGGGGAACAGTATTTGAAATTAGATGCATAATACCAAAATTAACCCTCTAAGTATTTTGTATGAGTATGAATTACAATGTTCCTTGTTTCCCATACTTTCTGCTTTGTAATTTCATCTTACTTACTTGACAATACAACATTGACTATTAAGAAGTAAATTCAATATTATGGATCCATTTAGGATACTATATGCAGTATTCTGGTTATTGTATCTTTTAAATAAGGTTATTTAATTACTGAAATAGATGCAATAAATGGCTATTAAAATGTTTAGGGAGCTAAAATAGGAGACTTGGTGGCTCAGGCTGTTAATTGCCTGTACTTAAGTTCCAGCTGCCTACAACTGCTGCAGGCTCGAATCCCACCAGGCTCAAGGTTGACTCAGCCTTCCATCCTCTCGGGGTAGGTAAATTGAGGACCCAAGATTGTTGGGGGCAATTAGCTGACTTTGTAAAAAATGCCGCTTAGTAATAAGCAGGCATATACAATGGAATGAAGGCTATTGCTGAGCACGCTGGGTTGTATCCCAAAATTGTAAGCCCCTGAGTCTCCGGAGAAGGGCGGCATATAAATGTAATTTAAAAAAATAGCATCCAGTAAAGCTGGTTGGTTGGTTGGTTTGTTTGTTTGGTTGGTTGGTTGGTATTTTTTAGCTTAATTTGAAAGCAGGAAATGTGGGGAATAGTACAGATTTGGAAAAAAAAGATAAATGATTGTTTTCCTCAAATCCCAGGAACACCCATTGAAATTAAATGCAACAAATTCAAGAATGATATCATGGTTTTTACACAATAGTTAATTAAATTATGGAATCCACAGCCATCAGATATGATAAGTAGATAGATAGATAGATAGATAGATAGATAGATAGATAGATAGATAGAATGAATAGATTTTGAAATAGATTTTAAAAGTAAAAAAATTCAGAATCAACTAACTCCTGAAGGTATACCCTATTGCACTTTTACTATTTTTCCTCTTAGGAAAAAAATACTTCAAGTATCTACTTGCTTTTATATTGCAACATCCTGACAAAAACAATAAAAAGCCAAAGCCATTTCTTAAAAATACATACATGCTTTGGAAACCTTGATAATAACATGTATACAATTGGAATTTACATTAATTATATATAGCCTGTAACCTGAATTTAATTCAAAATTATGCTGGAATTATTTAAATAAGTTTTGTTTGCATTATAGTCTACTCAAATTCTATTAAATTAGAGTCCCACAACAGCAAATACATGAAATAGGTTGGACTGAGACAGACGGATAACCCAAGTAACATAACTATTTCAAGATACAGAGAAATCTTAAGCTCTGGAATAAACAGGAGAGATGAGGCTAAAAACTAGGAATATGTGAGTTCTGCTTTACTTTAGGCACAAAGCTAGCTGGGTAAACCTGGGCCAATCAGGAACCAATCAGCCATAGGAACCAGGCAATAGCAACTCAAATTCTGAAATCTTGCCAAGGAAACTGAAGGGACTTGCCTAGGTGATCACTAAGATTCAAGGCTGACAGGAAGGAAGGAAGGAAGGAAGGAAGGAAGGAAGGAAGGAAGGAAGGAAGGAAGGAAGGAAGGAAGGAAGGAGAGAGGGAGATTTTTATGTATTCAGTGGTCTCTGTAATTGAAGGAACTTGAATCTAATGCTCCCTGATTATGTTCCAGGACTGAAGGCTCTCTGTATATATTTAAATGGCATTGTTCATTCCAATGTAGTTCATTTGAGACATTAAAGCCTATATTTATCTGTAAAGAAATAATGCAAAGTATTGATTAGAAGCACTGAATGTTCATACAGGCCCCCAAACTATTTTAGTTTCAAAAACTGTCTTCAAGATTTATTAGGTCCAGCAATTATTCAGGTCCAGCAATTATTCCATCTAGTTAGTCTACCAAAGTTTGACATCCTTCCTCATGTCATTTGACCCTTTCCTTCATGTATTTCTGGCTATTCCACATGCTACAATTTTTAATGATTAATGATATGCCTGGTCTATCAGACATTTATAGGATAATCTATGCTGGGACCAAACTGTCTTGTTCTGTTATTTTTATTTTATTTTACATATTAAAAAGGGTTTACATTTTTGTTTTTAAGCCTTGTTACAGTGACTTTATTAAAGATAAGTAAAAATAATTGTTCTTGTTTTCTTGTAAACTGCCTAGGAGAAGGAAGAGTACAAGGGAAAAAATCTATATGTGATACTGATGGGCATTGAAAGATACAGCGAGAAGCAGGACCAGACCATTACAAAGAAAGGGAGCAAAAAATTCTGGCTCGCATCTCAGCTTCTGGCTCCCCTCTCACAAGCTGGTGGGCTGCCAAACATTCAAACTGACCCTGTTGACTGCTAAATCTGTCTACAGTATAGTAGAACCTGTTCTACCTATCTTAGAAGGTATTAGTGATGGTTTTACAAGACTGACGAGAAAGATGTGGATAGTGGTGGTACATCTTAAGTGCATAGTGCATAGAATTCTACAGGATTTTATATTTCAAGTAATGGTTCAATATTGAATCACATAATTAAGCATTTATTTTAGTCATTGTCCCTGATAAGACACCTGTGTCAATAGGATTATCTTTCTCATCTTCAGTACAATTAACCTTGAGAAACAGAGGCCCCATAAGATAGAGATGGTCTCATTGCCACCTGATGTAAAGTCTTGTTACCCTTGATTTTTTTATTTTTTCATTTTATTTTATTTTGTCAAGCTATTATAAGATAACAGGCATAAGCATAAACATAGTTATGAATACATGAAATGGATACATATAAGGAAAAAAAACAATAGGACAGGGACAATCCCCAATTCTGAATTTACTAGTTTAATTCCTAGCAGGAAGGCAAAGCATTCCAATATCAGATTAACATTCTCCTTGTTTTTGGTAAAATCCTGTGAGATAAGACCATTGAAAACCAGGTCTGCTTAATGATAGCTCAGGATCTCCATAAGAAAATCTGAAATCTCAATTGGATGGAACTTCAGTGCTGATTTAACTGCTGGGTGCTGACATTGAAGTGGTCCACCCATTTGCTCTCTAAGGTTTCCTTAGAGGTAGAAGGAGCAGAACCTTTTTTTTTATCCTGGCCTCTTTTGTTAATACTTTTTGATTGCTTACCTGGACTCTATTGTATACCGCAGTATTCCTGTATATGATTTATTACTGTCTCATTTTATATTATTGTGCTATTTGTTATACTGCCTTGGAAGAAAACTTTTAGTACTCATGTTGGATGCTCATTGCCTTGAAATTCAACAGAACCTTTGACTTAACTTTGCTGAGCTAAAGTAATAGAGTGTGGGAAAAGAACAGGAATTTTTCTCATTGTTGCAGTGCATTTATGGAAATAATTTGTATGTATTTCCATCACACATAGCTTAATAACTATGTACATACCATTCTAGGTGGACTTTTTGAATTCTGTTTTTATAGTGATTTATCTTTTCCACTCCTGTTCCTAACTCAGGCAGCTTCTTTTAGTACTTTCACTTCTGTGTTAATTTTTAAACTAGGGAAGTAGACAGAAAGCAGGAAAAATAATTATTTCCTTTTTGGATTCCAGAACTTATCAAATTATCTTTGCAGACATCTGATACGTGCTTCAAAAGCTACAGTTGTTTCCACCAACCAATCTGCTCAACAGATCTATCCTCAGATCCCATTTTCTTCTGTTGGCTCTTCAATTGCAGATTCATTCTCCACCTGCTTGTTGATATATACAGTAACCCCAGTGTATACAGTGTTGGGATTCAAAAACTTTTACCACTGGTTCAGTGGGCGTGGCTTGGTGGGTGTGTTTTGCACACGTACACACACTTTGCATGCACGTGCATGCCAAATGCACAATTTGTGCAGGCACAGAGGTGTTTGCACAGGTGCAGAGGTGTTCCAACTCACCTCCTGCAAACCTGCACTCTCCCGGTTGCTTCAGCAGCTGCCGCGCGGCACTCTGCTGTGTCTCACAAAGCAGCTGCACTTCAAAGGCAGAGGATAAAGGTGAATATGGGAGCCCGGGCAGGCAGGTTGGCCCAACAGCAGAGCAGCAGAGAAAACTGGTTCGGTCTCCGCTGCTCATCACCACTACCAGTCAGCAGAACTGGGACGAACCAGTAGAATACCAACACTGGGTGTATAGTATTGAAACAGAACTCCAGCACTGTTCAACAGCTTCCAGTACATTGTTTAACACTTCTGCCTTTTTATATAGTTTCACTTACAAGGCTAATCTATATCCAGGTGTTTTAGTTAGACACAAAGCTTCTCTGTACTTCTGTGTCACTGAGACTGATTTTGACACACAGAGTAAAACAAACTACCTTGCGAACATTATACCATCCCATGTCTATGAAGGTAGCTCAGTCTGCCATAGACACCTTCCTCAAAATCAGTCTTGAAAGTTGGGGTGGGGATCCATTCAAACCTTACAGTAGAATGGCTTTTGTTGTGTTGTGATGTGTTTCTGACTTCTTTTTTATTTCTGAAACCGGTTCCTCACTTGAACTGCAGTCATTTAATTTGTCTGGATTTCTTCATCTGGACCAGCGGTGGGCAACTATGGCCCCTTTACGATCTGTAGACTTCAACTTCCAGAATTCTAAGCCAGCCATGCTGGTTCAGGAATTCTGGGAGTTGAAGTCCGCAGATCTTAAAGGGGACATAGTTGCCCACCTCTTTAACCTGCTCCAAGAGCCATGTTTCCACTGGCAATCAGCTTTCTGATTTTACACGGACTCCTTTCTTTTATGCTTTCTTTTATTCAATCTATTATTTAAGCTTTATTACTGTTACTAACACCTGGTAAGTTTGCTTCTCTACTTAGGTCCCTCTGCCTGTATCCTAACTGAAGACATAGTGCAAAATTTTGTTCATCAACTCACAAAAAATTTTCTCCCTCAGAGATACTGGTTGTGATACAATCCCTATAGTAATATCTTTTATGATTCCTTTGATTTCTAACCAGATATTATCTATATCATGCCACAAAAGATATGTGAGAACTTGTTTTCCTATTCTGAGAAATTTCTAACCTGATGACAGTACACTAGTGTTAGGGGGCTACCTGTATCTGTCACATCAAATATATTTCTTCCATTTACCCTTCCTTTTATCTTAGATGCATTTTGGATGTTAATAGCCAATAAAGATTCAGGTCATAAGATCAATCATGCCATATACTGTACATACCTTTTCCTCACATCACCACATTTTTTAACCCTGCCTTTGTTATTTTTGTCTATAATTCATGATAGCAAATATACCTAGTATCCCTAACCCAGCCATCTTTCGTTCTCAAAACAGGAATAGAACTCATGGTCTTCTGCTTTTTAACCTGGTATATATTTGCTCCTTATTGCCTTTTTTAAACTAATGAGTTCTTCTAAGTTAGTGTTCTTCTTGTATTCCTGAGTCTGCTCTTTCTTATCGATCTCCATTTTTATTGGTTCTTTGCTAATGGCCAATCACTTATTCCTTATTCCTGCATGTTAAGTTTGCATGAAGAGTCAGACACGAGGAGTTCCAGCAAAGAGTTTATTAAGTGACTACAGCTCGAATGGACCCGTCCTGGCTTGGCTACGGCTGCCTCTTATAGCCTGCAGCCGTAGCTGCCAGCCAATGGGAGTGTAGGGTTTCTTCCCGCACTATTTAAACCAATACCATTTGACATTTTACAAGAACAGTTCAAATAAACCAATAACATTCAAACCTACATACATAACACCCCTCCCCACTGGGTTACAAACAATTTTCTGAGCTGCTTGATGACAGCATCAGTTGTAGTGGATGTCATGGGAATTACCTCTAGCCATTTGGAATATGCATCTACTATAACTAGAAAAGTGTGCCCTCTTGTAGGGCCTGCAAAATCAATGTGGATTCTAGACCATGGGCCCCTAGGACATTCCCATTCCTGTGTGGGGGAGTGAGGTGGAGCAGGCCTGACTACCTGGCAATTGGGACAAGATGCTACCCAGTTTTCAACCATTTTGTCAATACCTGGCCACCATACATAACTCCTGGCCAAACCTTTCATCCTTACAATCCCAGGATGACCCTCATGTAACATTTCCAAAACCTCCCTTTGCAGTTTTGCAGGAATAACCACCCTGTTACCCCACAAAATACATCCTCTTAATACAGATAATTCAGTTTGCCTGGACTTAAAAGGTTGGGCAAGGTGAGGTAGATCTTGAAGAGGCCAACCTTTCTTAATCCAGCTCATAACAGGTGCCAACACAGCATCTTTGGCAGTCTCTCTGGCAATCTCAGCAGCATGGACTGGAAGCTTAGCAACGGTCTCCAGGAAAAAGGTGTGAGTTTCAAGTTCAAAGTCCTCCTTGTGGCAAGGTAGTGGGCAGCGACTCAGTGCATCAGCATGTCCAATGTCCTTGCCAGGCCTGTGAATCAGTTTGTATGAATAGGCTGCAAGAAATTCAGTCCATCTCAGCATTCTTGGTGACAGGATATTAGGTGTAGGTTTGTCTCCTGCCACAATGCCTAATAAAGGTTTGTGATCTGTAACAATGGTGAATGACCTGCCATACAGATATTCATGAAATTTCTTAACAGCTGCAACAACTGCTAATGCCTCCTTGTCCAGTTGGCTATAATTCCTCTCTGCTTTGGACAAAGTGCGAGAGTAAAATGCAATTGGGGCTTCCCTTCCACTGGGAAGCCTGTGACTCAAAACCCCCCACTCCAAAAGGGGATGCATCACAAGTCAGAACAACAGGCAAATTCTCAGAGAACTGTATCAACACAGCATCAGACGTGATTAGTCTCTTAATACTGTTAAATGCTGACTGTTCCTTCCGCCCCAGATCCAAACAGCTTCTTATCAAGCAGGCGATGTAAAGGCTCAGCAATAGATGCTTTGTGAGGTAGAAACATGTGGTAAAAGTTAATAAGTCCAAGGAAGGCTTGCAAATCTGTCTTGCATCTAGGTTTAGGGGCTTCCTTGATTGCTTTAACCTTGGCATCAGTAGGGTGGATGCCATGCTTGTCAATCATGTACCCCAGGAACTCAACTCTGTCTGTTTTGAGTGTACATTTGTCTTCCTTGACTTTTAAACCCGCTTTTCTGAATCTGGTAAGGACTTCTCTGAGTCTCTTTTGAAGCTGAGTGTCATTTTCAGCAGAGATTAACACATCATCAAAATAAGGCACTACCCCTGGCAGTCCTTGCAACATTCTTTCCATAAGGCTTTGAAAAATGCCAGGTGCCACGCTTACTCCAAATTGTAGTCTTTTACATTTGAAGGCACCTCTATGAGTCACAATTGTTTGTGCCTCTGCAGTGGCATCATCAACTGTTAATTGTTGATATGCCTGAGCCAAGTCCAGTTTAGCAAATACTGTACCCCTGCCAAGGGAATGGAGCAGATGATGCACAACTGGTACTGGGTATGCGCTCTGCTGCAGCATGGTTAAGTGTCCCCTTATAGTCACCACAGATTCTCACTGACCCATCAGCCTTGACTGGTGTGACTATGGGTGTTTCCCATCTGGAGTGGTCAGTAGGCTCTAAAACCCTTGAGCAATGAGCTTATCTAATTGTGCATCAATTTTTTCCTTTAAAGCAAATGGAACCCTCCTGGGCTTTAAACGAATTGGGGCACCTTGGGGTCTAGGCTGAAAGCAATAGGGGTCCCCATATACTTGCCCAGTCCTTCGCTGAAGACCTCTGGAAACTCAGACTTCAAGGACTCCTCCCATTCAGAGCTGCTCACGTGATTGATGCCAGTCACCTCGATGCCTAGTGGCTTGAACCACTCAAGTCCCAGCAAACTTGGGCGATCCTTGTCCACGATGGTCAGGGCAAACGTTTGGTGTGGCCTTTAAACTGCACATTGAAATCTCTTGCTCCAACTACTGGAATCTTGTTCCCTTGGTAGTCTTTGAGAGTCAGTGCTTGCTTCTGGAAATGCTTCTTCTGAATTTTGGGAAAGAGTCTGTGGATAGTGTCCCATGACACCATAGATAAATAAGAGCCTGAGTCCACTTCCATTTGGCAAGGCCTTCCTTCAATAAACACCTTCACGTGTACTTTTCTGCTTTTTAAGGGTGAAGAATGACCAATAGTGATTGTTTGGTGAGTTTCATTCTTGCCATTTGCTTCTAAATTTCGCCCCATCTTTTCAAGGAAATTGTTGGGCTTAAAGTCTTTATCAGGAAATTTTTCCTAATCGGTGGAGTTCTGGATGATTTGCAGACTCTGGCTATGTGACCCGTTTCTCACAACGTAGGCAAATGGAGTCAAAGAACTTGCATTCAGTGCGGGGGTGGCCCCCCACAGCCTCTGCAATAGAATCCTTGCCTGTTTTTCCAGAGTCTTTTCTCTTCTTCTCCATTCTGAGTCTAAAATCCCCTCCTCTGCCTCACTGCCATCAGAATCAGAGTCTATTTGTTCGCAATGGGCTGTTGTGGATTTTCCCCATCAGAATGGCTTGAGGCCTGGCTTGAGGCCTTGTTAATCTTTTCATGGCCGCTGAGGACTTGGTGGCTTCCGCTGAAACAGCTTCTTCAATGGCCTCTTTAAACGTGATCTTAGGTTTCATTAATAGTTTGCTTTGTAAGACCTTATCTTTTAGGCCTAAAACAAACCGATCACGATGGCCTCTTCTAAGTTGGTAAAGTCACAAGCACCCCCAATGTCCTTAAGCTTGCCCAGTCATTAACATTCTCGCTATCCCCTTGATCCCGACGGTAAAATTCGTGTCTCTTAATGAGGCACGATACTTGTGGGGTGTAATGGGCTCTTAAAAGTTTCTCTAAATCGGGCCATTCCATTACCTTCAGCTCTGCAGCTCCCGCTAACGCCTTCGCCATTTTGAAGACTGCCGGACCGCAGTGCGTGAGAAAGACCGCCCTCTTCCGTCTCTCGGGGATGCCGGCGAGGTCATTCCCTTCCAGATACATCTGGAAACGATCCGCATACGATTCCCAGTCTTCCGCCACCGGATCGAACGGTGCTGGGGGGTGTTCAGCGCAGCCATCTCGCTCAGTTGCTTGTTCTTCGCGTCGTCTTCTCTTCAGGGAAATCCCATCTTCATCGCCAGTGTTAAGTTTGCATGAAGAGTCAGATGCGAGGAGTTCCAGCAAAGAGTTTATTAAGTGACTACAGCTCGAATGGACCCGTCCTGGCTTGGCTACGGCTGCCTCTTATAGCCTGCAGCCGTAGCTGCCAGCCAATGGGAGTGTAGGGTTTCTTCCCGCACTATTTAAACCAATACCATTTGACATTTTACAAGAACAGTTCAAATAAACCAATAACATTCAAACCTACATACATAACACTGCATGTGGCTAAATAATCCTCTATCAGCTCTGCTCTGCATTTGTCTATCTCTGGATGGTACTTGATTATCCAGATATTTGCGGTTCTGTAGAAACTGTGCTAACTGTAACCATTTCCAACATGGGTCAGCTATTAAGCTCAACATTTTCTGACTCCTTTGAGTAATATGGGCATTTCCTAAATCTCTGCCTGTAGCATGATCATTAAGACACATGTGATAGTGTCTCTTTTACTTTACTATAATCTGTAATTCCTAGAAGGTAAACTGAATAAGTTCCTGCATTATTCCTGAACTAACTATCAGAAATATCAGAATATCAGAAGGCTGTAAATGCCACTAATGTTGTTTTTCCTAAATGAACCTCTTTCTCTAATCTTTCATTCTCTCAACATCCTATCTGTCAGATATTCCCAGAAATTTATTTTCTTTCTGCGCTGTAACATTAGCTGAAACTTTTACTAAGGCTTACAGGATGTCTCCTTAATTCTTCCCTCCATTCTTGGGCTTTCCTGGGATTTTCTGGTGGCTTGTGGTGGAAGAGCTATCTACTTTCTGTGCTACTTGCAGATATCATCAGGTTTGTGTGATCTAGTATCCATGTCTGCATCAAATGCTGCAATAATTCTGAATGGATTTGGAGGTCCAATTTGGTATCAGAGGAGTAGACAAGGAAGATGAAGAAATGGCTCTGTTTGAAGATTATGAGCCAGTTCTGGGTGGCACAAACTATTTGGGAGATGGGAAAAGGAATGTACTATGGCCTTCAGGATATATTAGAAGTAATTATCCAAAGAAGTGTATATCCAAAAGGATAGAAGCATTTCTGAAGGAGAGGAACTAGTATTAGCAGGGGATAGGTATATAAGATGAGAAGGAGAGGGAAGAAAAACCACATCAACTTGCAAGATTCTGTTATATAGTTCAGTAATGTTTACTTTTGTGGGACTGTTTTGATCTGACAACATTGAGATCTGATGCATTAATATTAAGAATCTAATGATGTGTATTCTGCAGTTGGTGGATGTGAGACATCTGTGTGAAGTGAAGTTGAGTATCAGGGGACCAAAATGAAGGTTTTGCTGATGTACTGGGAGGTGCCATGATACCTGATGGTGACTCAGTGTATCGAACCTGCCAGTTAGTAGCTGACTTTATATCAGAATGTTTAACAACATAACATTTATTAGTATGCTTCAATGTTTCATTTGGAATTTTGTTAAATATAGCTTTTTATTGTGTCATCTAAGGCAGTAGACTCAGCCCGTTATGTAATATGGACTTACTTGAGTAGGAAAGAAAAATTACATAGGAAATGACAGCACATGATGAAGCACATAGACATACCTGGAACCATGAAGAAATGAAAATTGCTTTTTGCCAAGATTTGGTTATGTATGTAGGTTTGAATGTTATTGGTTTATTTGAACTGTTCTTGTAAAATGTCAAATGGTATTGGTTTAAATAGTGCGGGAAGAAACCCTGCACTCCCATTGGCTGGCAGCTACGGCTGCAGGCTATAAGAAGCAGCCGTAGCCAAGCCAGGACGGGTCCATTCGAGCTGTAGTCACTAATAAACTCTTTGCTGGAACTCCTCGCGTCTGACTCTTCATGCAAACTTAACACTGGCGACGAGGATGGGATTTCCTGAAGAGAAGACGACGCACGAACAAGCAACTGAGCGAGATGGCTGCGCTGAACACCCCCCAGCACCGTTCGATCCGGCGATGGAAGACTGGGAATCGTATGCGGATCGTTCCACATGTATCTGGAAGGGAACGATCTCGCCGCATCCCGAGACGGAAGAGGGGGTCTTTCTCACGCACTGCGGCGGCAGTCTTCAAAATGGCGAAGGCGCGGAGGGGAGCAGCAGAGCTGAAGGTAATGGAATGGCCGATTTAGAGAAACTTTAAGAGCCCATTACGCCCCACAAGTATCGTGCCTCATTAAGAGACACGAATTTTACCGTCGGGATCAAGGGGATAGCGAGAATGTTAATGACTTCGTGGCAAGTTTAAGGGACATTGGGGGTGCTTGTGACTTTACCAACTTAGAAGAGGCCATGCGTGAGGTTTGTTTTAGGCCTAAAAGATAAGGTCTTACAAAGCAAACTTTTAATGAAACCTAAGATCACGTTTAAAGAGGCCATTGAAGAAGCTGTTTCAGCGGAAGCCACCAAGTCCTCAGCAGCGGCCATGAAAAAGATTAACAAGGCCTCAAGCCAGGCCTCAAGCCATTCTGATGGGGAAAATCCACAACAGCTCATTGCGAACAAATAGACTCTGATTCTGATGGCAGTGAGGCAGAGGAGGGGATTTTTAACTCAGAATGGAGAAGAAAGAAAAGACTCTGGGAAAAACAGGCAAGGGTTCTATTGCAGAGGCTGTGGGGGGGCACCCCCGCACTGAATGCAAGTTCTTTGACTCCATTTGCCTACGTTGTGAGAAACGGGTCACATAGCCAGAGTCTGCAAATCATCCAGAACTCCACCAGTTGAAGAAATTTCCTGATAGAGACTTTAAGCCCAACAATTTCCTTGAAAAGATGGGGCGAATTTAGAAGCAAATGGCAAGAATGAAACTCACCAAACAATCACTATTGGTCATTCTTCACCCTTAAAAAGCAGAGAAAAGTACATGTGAAGGTGTTTATTGAAGGAAGGCCTTGCCAAATGGAAGTGGACTCAGGCTCTTATTTATCTATGGTGTCATGGGACACTATCCACAGACTCTTCCCAAAATTCAGAAAAAGCATTTCCAGAAGCAAGCACTGACTCTCAAAGACTACCAAGGGAACAAGATTCCAGTAGTTGGAGCAAGAGATTTCAACGTGCAGTTTAAAGGCCACACCAAACGTTTGCCCCTGACCATCGTGGACAAGGATCGCCCAGTTTGCTGGGACTTGAGTGGTTCAAGCCACTAGGCATCGAGGTGACTGGCATCCATCACGTGAGCAGTTCTGACTGGGAAGAGTCCTTGAAGTCTGAGTTTCCAGAGGTCTTCAGCGAAGGACTGGGCAAGTATATGGGGACCCCTATTGCTTTCAGCCTAGACCCCAAGGTGCCCCAATTCGTTTAAAGCCCAGGAGGGTCCCATTTGCTTTAAAGGAAAAAATTGATGCACAATTAGATAAGCTCATTGCTCAAGGGTTTTAGAGCCTACTGACCACTCCAGATGGGAAACACCCATAGTCACACCAGTCAAGGCTGATGGGTCAGTGAGAATCTGTGGTGACTACAGGGGACAAACCATGCGCTGCAGCAGAGCGCATATCCTGTACCAGTTGTGCATCATCTGCTCCATTCCCTTGGCAGGGGTACAGTATTTGCTAAACTGGACTTGGCTCAGGCATATCAACAATTAACAGTTGATGATGCCACTGCAGAGGCACAAACAATTGTGACTCATAGAGGTGCCTTCAAATGTAAAAGACTACAATTTGGAGTAAGCGTGGCACCTGGCATTTTTCAAAGCCTTATGGAAAGAATGTTGCAAGGACTGCCAGGGGTAGTGCCTTATTTTGATGATGTATTAATCTCTGCTGAAAATGACACTCAGCTTCAAGAAAGACTCAGAGAAGTCCTTACCAGATTCAGAAAAGCGGGTTTAAAAGTCAAGGAAGACAAATGTACACTCAAAACAGACAGAGTTGAGTTCCTGGGGTATATGATTGACAAGCATGGCATCCATCCTACTGATGCCAAGGTTAAAGCAATCAAGGAAGCCCCTAAACGATGCAAGGCAGATTTGCAAGCCTTCCTTGGACTTATTAACTTTTACCACATGTTTCTACCTCAAAAGCATCTATTGCTGAGCCTTACATCGCCTGCTTGATAAGAAAGCTGTTTGGATCTGGGGGCGGAAGGAACAGTCAGCATTTAACAGTATTAAGAGACTAATCACGTCTGATGCTGTGTTGATACAATTCTCTGAGAATTTGCCTGTTGTTCTGACTTGTGATGCCCCTTTTGGAGTGGGGGGGTTTTTGAGTCACAGGCTTCCCAATGGAAGGGAAGCCCCAATTGCATTTTACTCTCGCACTTTGTCCAAAGCAGAGAGGAATTATAGCCAATTGGACAAGGAGGCTTTAGCAGTTGTTGCAGCTGTTAAGAAATTTCATGAATATCTGTATGGCAGGTCATTCACCATTGTTACAGATCACAAACCTTTATTAGGCATTGTGGCAGGAGACAAACCTACACCTAATATCCTGTCACCAAGAATGCTGAGGTGGACTGAATTTCTTGCAGCCTATTCATACAAACTGATTCACAGGCCTGGCAAGGACATTGGACATGCTGATGCACTGAGTCGTTGCCCACTACCTTGCCACAAGGAGGACTTTGAACTTGAAACTCACACCTTTTTGGAGACCGTTGCTAAGCTTCCAGTCCATGCTGCTGAGATTGCCAGAGAAACTACCAAAGATGCTGTATTGGCACCTGTTATGGGCTGGATTAAGAAAGGTTGGCCTCTTCAAGATCTACCTCACCTTGCCCAACCTTTTAAGTCCAGGCAAACTGAATTATCTGTATTAAGAGGATGTATTTTGTGGGGTAACAGGGTGGTTATTCCTGCAAAACTGCAAAGGGAGGTTTTGGAAATGTTACATGAGGGTCATCCTGGGATTGTAAGGATGAAAGGTTTGGCCAGGAGTTATGTATGGTGGCCAGGTATTGACAAAATGGTTGAAAACTGGGTAGCATCTTGTCCCAATTGCCAGGTAGTCAGGCCTGCCCCACCTCACGCCCCCACACAGGAATGGGAATGTCCTAGGGGCCCATGGTCTAGAATCCACATTGATTTTGCAGGCCCTACAAGAGGGCACACTTTTCTAGCTAGTAGATGCATACTCTAAATGGCTAGAGGTAATTCCCATGACATCCACTACAACTGAGGCTGTCATCAAGCAGCTCAGAAAATTGTTTGTCACCCATGGGTTACCAGATGTCCTTGTTTCTGACAATGGCCCTCAATTCACATCTAACATTTTTGAATCCTTTCTAGCTCAACAGGGCATCAGACATGCCCTCACTGCCCCTGGGCACCCTTCGGCCAATGGCGGGCTGAACGCATGGTACGCTTTACCAAAGAGAAGCTTCAGCAGCTGGGTCCTGGGGACATCACTGAGAAGCTTGAAAAACTTCTTAGTGTTCAACACATCACTCCTAGCCCATCAAATAACTTGTCCCCAGCAGAGTTGTTGATGGGCAGGAAACTTAGGTCTCCCTTGACCGCCTCATCCCACTTACGCACCCAAGCACCACTGGATTCCACTTCCAAAGTTCGTTCTTTTAGTGTGGGAGATTCTGTCTATGCTAGGAACCTTATAGGTGAACCTTTGTGGATTCCTGCTGAAATAACTCACATCACGGGCCCTCGTTCTTACAGGGTACAAACAGAGGATGGCCTCCTCTGGAGCAGGCACATTGACCAACTTAGATCCAGGTTCCCTCAGGAACATCGCCCTTGTCTCTCTCTAGGTCCCTCACTTGATGTCTCTTCTAGGGGGGAAGGAGGGGAACAGGAGGAAAATCAGCAAACAGGAATCAACCCCATGTGTAACGAGCCATTGCGACAGGAACCATCCCGAACCCTGTCACAAAGCCAAGATCCATCCTTAGAAGTGGAAGATTGCACATCACTACCTGACTTGGGTGCTGACATTGGAATGGAGATGGGTTGGGAGGAGAGACCAGATTCTAACAGTCTAACAGGGTCTTCTTCCAAGGAAGTCCCAACAGGGAAATGTCAGTAGACACATTTCCCCTCACTGGGTGAGAACGTTAAAGCTTCTGAACCACGAAGGTCTCAACGTACACGTAAGAGCCCCACCTATTTAAAGGAATACATTAGATAGGTTGGGGTTTGGTATGGACTGAACCTAGTGGAGGGGTGTTATGTATGTAGGTTTGAATGTTATTGGTTTATTTGAACTGTTCTTGTAAAATGTCAAATGGTATTGGTTTAAATAGTGCGGGAAGAAAACCTGCACTCCCATTGGCTGGCAGCTACGGCTGCAGGCTATAAGAAGCAGCCGTAGCCAAGCCAGGACGGGTCCATTCGAGCTGTAGTCACTAATAAACTCTTTGCTGGAACTCTCGCGTCTGACTCTTCATGCAAACTTAACAGATTCATAAAATTATCTATCATTTTATTTAGGAATCCACAACATTGAATTAAAAAGTATTTCTCTGTTTTGAAATGTTAAGCCTTTATAAGTAAGAGTCTCCTGCCTAGTTTCTGTTTCTATTTCAAGGTTTATAATGTACTTTGACTTCTGCTGTCTATCGGTAAAATTTAAGAGGAGACATTGATTCAGCCACCAGCCTTGGGACTGCTAGTCCTTGGGTTCTGTCCCTTTGCTCTAAGATTTAATTATAAGGAAAATAACTAGTGTTATGTTCTTTCTCTAAAACTGAATTTCAAACTTATTATTAGTAGCACCTACTGAATTGCAGTCTCTCTCCATCAAAATTTTCCTCTGTGGATGTACAGAAGGAGCTACCAAATGTCATTGTTTGGGTACAATTGCAAGCAAGAATTTTTTAAAAAAAATACAGTTTATTTACGGTACGGACTTTAGGAAAATGAGTCCAATTAGTTCTCTCCTGTTAAGTTATTGTCATGCGGTCCCTTGCATGCTATGATAGGTTTTGTCTCAGAGAAGGGAACAGGGGCCCAGGTGACCTTCTTCAAAAAAATATAAAAGTCAAGTTTGCATGGGCTGATTGATGAGTATACAATTCATTCATTTTATAGAACACACTGTTATGAAGATTTTGTTCTAGTAAAAAAATCATACAGCATTCAAGATATTTTTAGAAGGGAAAACCAATACTCCAGCTTCCTCTGAAGCCATTTAGGGACTGTATCCTGTTGCACTACTAGCTTCCTATTTTAAGTAGTTGGCTTCTTTTGGTTTCAGGTTTGCTGCAGATTTACTAATTGTTTTACAATTTGTTTAGTGCATATTTGATATCTTCGAATAAGAGGCATTTCTAGAAACTTTTCCTATAGTGATATTTGTTTTTGGCTTTCATATGCCAGTTTGAACTG
>CM019154.1:11127876-11144467 GCA_009733165.1 Naja naja | reverse complement strand
TCAAGGACATCTGGTAACCCATGGGTTACAAACAATTTTCTGAGCTGCTTGATGACAGCCTCAGTTGTAGTGGATGTCATGGGAATTACCTCTAGCCATTTGGAATATGCATCTACTATAACTAGAAAAGTGTGCCCTCTTGTAGGGCCTGCAAAATCAATGTGGATTCTAGACCATGGGCCCCTAGGACATTCCCATTCCTGTGGGGGGCGGAGGTGGAGCAGGGACTACCTGGCAATTGGGACAAGATGCTACCCAGTTTTCAACCATTTTGTCAATACCTGGCCACCATACATAACTCCTGGCCAAACCTTTCATCCTTACAATCCCAGGATGACCCTCATGTAACATTTCCAAAACCTTTGCAGTTTTGCAGGAATAACCACCCTGTTACCCCACAAAATACATCCTCTTAATACAGATAATTCAGTTTGCCTGGACTTAAAAGGTTGGGCAAGGTGAGGTAGATCTTGAAGAGGCCAACCTTTCTTAATCCAGCCCATAACAGGTGCCAACACAGCATCTTTGGCAGTCTCTCTGGCAATCTCAGCAGCATGGACTGGAAGCTTAGCAACGGTCTCCAGGAAAAGGTGTGAGTTTCAAGTTCAAAGTCCTCCTTGTGGCAAGGTAGTGGGCAACGACTCAGTGCATCAGCATGTCCAATGTCCTTGCCAGGCCTGTGAATCAGTTTGTATGAATAGGCTGCAAGAAATTCAGTCCACCTCAGCATTCTTGGTGACAGGATATTAGGTGTAGGTTTGTCTCCTGCCACAATGCCTAATAAAGGTTTGTGATCTGTAACAATGGTGAATGACCTGCCATACAGATATTCATGAAATTTCTTAACAGCTGCAACAACTGCTAAAGCCTCCTTGTCCAGTTGGCTATATTCCTCTCTGCTTTGGACAAAGTGCGAGTAAAATGCAATTGGGGCTTCCTTCCACTGGGAAGCCTGTGACTCAAAACCCCCCACTCCAAAGGGGATGCATCACAAGTCAGAACAACAGGCAAATTCTCAGAGAACTGTATCAACACAGCATCAGACGATTAGTCTCATACTGTTAAATGCTGACTGTTCCTTCCCCCCAGATCCAAACAGCTTTCTTATCAAGCAGGCGATGTAAAGGCTCAGCAATAGATGCTTTGTGAGGTAGAAACATGTGGTAAAGTTAATAAGTCCAAGGAAGGCTTGCAAATCTGTCTTGCATCTAGGTTTAGGGGCTTCCTTGATTGCTTTAACCTTGGCATCAGTAGGGTGGATGCCATGCTTGTCAATCATGTACCCCAGGAACTCAACTCTGTCTGTTTGAGTGTACATTTGTCTTCCTTGACTTTTAAACCCGCTTTTCTGAATCTGGTAAGGACTTCTCTGAGTCTCTCTTGAAGCTGAGTGTCATTTTCAGCAGAGATTAACACATCATCAAAATAAGGCACTACCCTGGCAGTCCTTGCAACATTCTTTCCATAAGGCTTTGAAAAATGCCAGGTGCCACGCTTACTCCAAATTGTAGTCTTTTACATTTGAAGGCACCTCTATGAGTCACAATTGTTTGTGCCTCTGCAGTGGCATCATCAACTGTTAATTGTTGATATGCCTGAGCCAAGTCCAGTTTAGCAAATACTGTACCCCTGCCAAGGGAATGGAGCAGATGATGCACAACTGGTACTGGGTATGCGCTCTGCTGCAGCATGGTTAAGTGTCCCCTTATAGTCACCACAGATTCTCACTGACCCATCAGCCTTGACTGGTGTGACTATGGGTGTTTCCATCTGGAGTGGTCAGTAGGCTCTAAAACCCCTTGAGCAATGAGCTTATCTAATTGTGCATCAATTTTTTCCTTTAAAGCAAATGGAACCCTCCTGGGCTTTAAACGAATTGGGGGCACCTTGGGGTCTAGGCTGAAAGCAATAGGGGTCCCCATACTTGCCCAGTCCTTCGCTGAAGACCTCTGGAAACTCAGACTTCAAGGACTCTTCCCATTCAGAGCTGCTCACGTGATTGATGCCAGTCACCTCGATGCCTAGTGGCTTGAACCACTCAAGTCCCAGCAAACTTGGGCGATCCTTGTCCACGATGGTCAGGGGCAAACGCTTGGTGTGGCCTTTAAACTGCACGTTGAAATCTCTTGCTCCAACTACTGGAATCTTGTTCCCTTGGTAGTCTTTGAGAGTCAGTGCTTGCTTCTGGAAATGTTTCTTCTGAATTTTGGGAAAGAGTTGTGGATAGTGTCCCATGACACCATAGATAAATAAGAGCCTGAGTCCACTTCCATTTGGCAAGGCCTTCCTTCAATAAACACCTTCACGCAGTACTTTTCTGCTTTTTAAGGGTGAAGAATGACCAATAGTGATTGTTTGGTGAGTTTCATTCTTGCCATTTGCTTCTAAATTTCCCCATCTTTTCAAGGAAATTGTTGGGCTTAAAGTCTTTATCAGGAAATTTTTCCTAACTGGTGGAGTTCTGGATGATTTGCAGACTCTGGCTATGTGACCGTTTCTCACAACGTAGGCAAATGGAGTCAAAGAACTTGCATTCAGTGCGGGGTGGCCCCCACAGCCTCTGCAATAGAATCCTTGCCTGTTTTCCCAGAGTTTTTCTTCTTCTCCATTCTGAGTCTAAAAATCCCCTCCTCTGCCTCACTGCCATCAGAATCAGAGTCTATTTGTTCGCAATGGGCTGTTGTGGATTTTCCCCATCAGAATGGCTTGAGGCCTGGCTTGAGGCCTTGTTAATCTTTTTCATGGCCGCTGCTGAGGACTTGGTGGCTTCCGCTGAAACAGCTTCTTCAATGGCCTCTTTAAACGCGGATCTTAGGTTTCATTAATAGTTTGCTTTGTAAGACCTTATCTTTAGGCCTAAAACAAACCGATCACATGGCCTCTTCTAAGTTGGTAAAGTCACAAGCACCCCCAATGTCCCTTAAACTTGCCACAGTCATTAACATTCTCGCTATCCCTTGATCCCGACGGTAAAATTCGGTTCTTAATGAGGCACGATACTTGTGGGGCGTAATGGGCTCTTAAAAGTTTCTCTAAATCGCCATTCCATTACCTTCAGCTCTGCAGTTCCGCCAACCTTCGCCATTTTGAAGACTGCCGACCGCAGTGCGTGAGAAAGACCGCCCTCTTCCGTCTCTCGGGATGCCGGCAGAGGTCTTCTTCCAGATACATCTGGAAACGATCCGCGCATACGATTCCCAGTCTTCGCCGCCGGATCGAACGGTGCTGGGGGTGTTCAGCGAGCCATCTCGCCAGTTGCTTGTTCTCTTCGGGCCGCCTTCTTCAGGGAAATCCCATCTTCGTCGCCAGTGTTAAGTTTGCATGAAGAGTCAGACGCGAGAGTTCCAGCAAAGAGTTTATTAAGTGACTACAGCTCGAATGGACCCCCTGGCTTGGCTACGGCTGCCTCTTATAGCCTGCAGCCAGAAGGCCAGCCAATGGGAGTGCAGGGTTTCTTCCGACTATTTAAACCAATACCATTTGACATTTTACAAGAACAGTTCAAATAAACCAATAACATTCAAACCTACATACATAACACTGCATGTGGCTAAATAATCCTCTATCAGCTCTGCTCTGCATTTGTCTATCTCTGGATGGTACTTGATTATCCAGATATTTGCAGGTTCTGTAGAAACTGTGCTAACTGTAACCATTTACCAACTTGGTCAGCTACTTAAGCTCAAAATTTTCTGACTCCTTCTGAGCTACATATGGGCATTTCCTAAATCTCTGCCTGTATGCATGACTCATTAATTACACCAATGTGATATTGTCTCTTTTACTTTACTATAATCTGTAATATCCCTAGAAGGTAAACTGAAATAAGGTCCTAGCATTATTCCTGAACTAAATATCAGAAATATCAGAATATCAGAAGGCTGTAAATGCCACTAATATGTTTTTTTCCTAAATGAACCTCTTCTAATCTTTCATTCTCTCAACTATCCCATTCATAGCCTCCCCAGAATTTATTTTTCTTCTTCATGCTTGTAACATTAGCTGAAACATTTTACCTAAGGCTTACAGGATGTCTCCTTTAATTCTTCCCTCCATTCTTGCCCAGGCTTTCCTGGGATTTTCTGTGTGCTTGTGGTGGAAGGCTATCTACTTTCTGTGCTACTTGTCAGATATCATCTTGAGTTTGTGTGATCTAGTATCCATGTCTGCATCAAATGCTGTATTAATTTCTGAATGGACTTTGGGGTCCAATTTGAGAATTTATCAGAGGAGTAGACTAATGTGAAGATGAAGAAATGTCTGTTTGAGAGATTATGTAGCCAGGTTCTGGGTGCTTTATCAAACTATTTTGGGAGATGGGAAAAGGAATGGTACTATGGCCTTCAGGGATATATTTAGAGTATATATCAAAGGAAGTGTATATCCAAAGGGATAGAAGCATTTCCCTGAACCCTGGAGAACTGAAAATTAGCAGGGGACTCAGGTATATAAGATGGAAAGGAGGAAAAAAGCACCACAATCAAACTGCAAGATTCTGTTAATATAGTTTCAGTAATGTTTACTTCTTGTGGGACTGTTTTGGATCTGGACAACCTTGAAGATCTGATAAATTAATATTAAGAATCTAATGATGTGTTATTCTGCAGGTGGTTGGATGTGAGATCATCTGTGTGAAGTTGAGTATCAAGTAAAATGGGGATTTTTGCTGATGTACTGGGAGTTATCCATTATATACCTGATGGTGTGAATCATGTTGTATCGAACTATAGGTAGCTGACTTTTATATCAGAATTGTTTAATAGCTTATAAACATTTATTTAGTATGCTTCAATGTTTCCTTTAGATTTTGTTAAATATAGCTTTATTGATGTCATCTAAGGCAGTAGACTCAGCTCTATGTCAAATATGACTTACTTGTGAGTAGAAAGAAAATACATAGGAAATGACAACACATGATGAAAGAACATAAATGGAACCATGAATGAAATGTAACATTGTCTTTTGCAAATTGATTTTGTTTTATGTATGTAGGTTTGAATGTTATTGGTTTATTTGAACTGTTCTTGTAAAATGTCAAATGGTATTGGTTTAAATAGTCGGGAAGAAACCCTGCACTCCCATTGGCTGGCAGCTTCTGACTGCAGGCTATAAGCAGCCGTAGCCAAGCCAGAGCGGGTCCATTCGAGCTGTAGTCACTAATAAACTCTTTGCTGGAACTCCTCGCGTCTGACTCTTCATGCAAACTTAACACTGGCGGCGAGGTGGGATTTCCCTGAAGAAGACGGCAGCGGCGAACAAGCAACTGGCGAGATGGCTGCGCTGAACACCCCCAGCACCGTTCGATCCGGCGGAAGACTGGGAATCGTATGCGGATCGTTTCCACATGTATCTGGAAGAGCGATCTGCCGGCATCCCGAGAGGCGGAAGAGGCGGTCTTTCTCACGCCTGCGGTCCGGCAGTCTTCAAAATGGCGAAGGCGTTGGCGGGAGCAGCAGAGCTGAAGGTAATGGAATGGCCCGATTTAGAAACTTTAAGAGCCCATTCGCCCACAAGTATCGTGCCTCATTAAGAGACACGAATTTTACCGTCGGGATCAAGGGGATAGCGAGAATGTTAATGACTTCGTGGCAAGTTTAAGGGACATTGGGGTGCTTGTGACTTTACCAACTTAGAAGAGGCCATGCGTGATCGGTTTGTTTTAGGCCTAAAAGATAAGGTCTTACAAAGCAAACTTTTGAAACCTAAGATCCGTTTAAAGAGGCCATTGAAGAAGCTGTTTCAGCGGAAGCCACCAAGTCCTCAGCAGCGGCCATGAAAAAGATTAACAAGGCCTCAAGCCAGGCCTCAAGCCATTCTGATGGGGAAAAATCCACAACAGCTCATTGCGAACAAATAGACTCTGATTCTGATGGCAGTGAGGCAGAGGAGGGATTTTAAACTCAGAATGGAGAAGAAAAGACTCTGGGAAAAACAGGCAAGGGTTCTATTGCAGAGGCTGTGGGGCACCCCGCACTGAATGCAAGTTCTTTGACTCCATTTGCCTACGTTGTGAGAAGCGGGTCACATAGCCAGAGTCTGCAAATCATCCAGAACTCCACCAGTTAGGAAGAAATTTCCTGATAGAGACTTTAAGCCCAACAATTTCCTTGAAAAATGGGGCGAAATTTAGAAGCAAATGGCAAGAATGAAACTCACCAAACAATCACTATTGGTCATTCTTCACCCTTAAAAGCAGAAAAGTACATGTGAAGGTGTTTATTGAAGGAAGGCCTTGCCAAATGGAAGTGGACTCAGGCTCTTATTTATCTATGGTGTCATGGGACACTATCCACAGACTCTTTCCCAAAATTCAGAAAAGCATTTCCAGAAGCAAGCACTGACTCTCAAAGACTACCAAGGGAACAAGATTCCAGTAGTTGGAGCAAGAGATTTCAACGTGCAGTTTAAAGGCCACACCAAGCGTTTGCCCCTGACCATCGTGGACAAGGATCGCCCAAGTTTGCTGGGACTTGAGTGGTTCAAGCCACTTGGCATCGAGGTGACTGGCATCCATCACGTGAGCAGTTCTGACTGGGAAGAGTCCTTGAAGTCTGAGTTTCCAGAGGTCTTCAGCGAAGGACTGGGCAAGTATATGGGGACCCCTATTGCTTTCAGCCTAGACCCCAAGGTGCCCCAATTCGTTTAAAGCCCAGGAGGGTCCCATTTGCTTTAAAGGAAAAATTGATGCACAATTAGATAAGCTCATTGCTCAAGGGGTTTTAGAGCCTACTGACCACTCCAGATGGGAAACACCCATAGTCACACCAGTCAAGGCTGATGGGTCAGTGAGAATCTGTGGTGACTACAAGGGGACACTTAACCATGCGCTGCAGCAGAGCATATCCTGTACCAGTTGTGCATCATCTGCTCCATTCCCTTGGCAGGTACAGTATTTGCTAAACTGGACTTAGCTCAGGCATATCAACAATTAACAGTTGATGATGCCACTGCAGAGGCACAAACAATTGTGACTCATAGAGGTGCCTTCAAATGTAAAAGACTACAATTTGGAGTAAGCGTGGCACCTGGCATTTTTCAAAGCCTTATGGAAAGAATGTTGCAAGGACTGCCAGGGGTAGCCTTATTTTGATGATGTAATCTCTGCTGAAAATGACACTCAGCTTCAAGACAGACTCAGAGAAGTCCTTACCAGATTCAGAAAAGCGGGTTTAAAAGTCAAGGAAGACAAATGTACACTCAAAACAGACAGAGTTGAGTTCCTGGGGTATATGATTGACAAGCATGGCATCCATCCTACTGATGCCAAGGTTAAAGCAATCAAGGAAGCCCCTAAACCTCGATGCAAGTCAGATTTGCAAGCCTTCCTTGGACTTATTAACTTTACCACATGTTTCTACCTCACAAAGCATCTATTGCTGAGCCCTTACATCGCCTGCTTGATAAGAAAGCTGTTTGGATCTGGGGGAAGGAACAGTCAGCATTTAACAGTATTAAGAGACTAATCACGTCTGATGCTGTATTGATACAATTCTCTGAGAATTTGCCTGTTGTTCTGACTTGTGATGCATCCCCTTTTGGAGTGGGGGTTTTGAGTCACAGGCTTCCCAATGGAAGGAAGCCCCAATTGCATTTACTCGCACTTTGTCCAAAGCAGAGAGGAATTATAGCCAATTGGACAAGGAGGCTTTAGCAGTTGTTGCAGCTGTTAAGAAATTTCATGAATATCTGTATGGCAGGTCATTCACCATTGTTACAGATCACAAACCTTTATTAGGCATTGTGGCAGGAGACAAACCTACACCTAATATCCTGTCACCAAGAATGCTGAGGTGGACTGAATTTCTTGCAGCCTATTCCTACAAACTGATTCACAGGCCTGGCAAGGACATTGGACATGCTGATGCACTGAGTCGTTGCCCACTACCTTGCCACAAGGAGGACTTTGAACTTGAAACTCACACTTTTTCCTGGAGACCGTTGCTAAGCTTCCAGTCCATGCTGCTGAGATTGCCAGAGAAACTACCAAAGATGCTGTATTAGCACCTGTTATGGGCTGGATTAAGAAAGGTTGGCCTCTTCAAGATCTACCTCACCTTGCCCAACCTTTTAAGTCCAGGCAAACTGAATTATCTGTATTAAGAGGATGTATTTTGTGGGGTAACAGGGTGGTTATTCCTGCAAAACTGCAAAGGGAGGTTTTGGAAATGTTACATGAGGGTCATCCTGGGATTGTAAGGATGAAAGGTTTGGCCAGGAGTTATGTATGGTGGCCAGGTATTGACAAAATGGTTGAAAACTGGGTAGCATCTTGTCCCAATTGCCAGGTAGTCAGGCCTGCCCCACCTCACGCCCCACACAGGAATGGGAATGTCCTAGGGGCCCATGGTCTAGAATCCACATTGATTTTGCAGGCCCTACAAGAGGGCACACTTTTCTAGTACTAGTAGATGCATACTCTAAATGGCTAGAGGTAATTCCCATGACATCCACTACAACTGAGGCTGTCATCAAGCAGCTCAGAAAATTGTTTGTCACCCATGGGCTACCAGATGTCCTTGTTTCTGACAATGGCCCTCAATTCACATCTAACATTTTTGAATCCTTTCTAGCTCAACAGGGCATCAGACATGCCCTCACTGCCCCTGGGCACCCTTCGACCAATGGCGGGCTGAACATGGTGCGCTTCACCAAAGAGAAGCTTCAGCAGCTGGGTCCTGGGGACATCACTGAGAAGCTTGAAAAACTTCTTAGTGTTCAACACATCACTCCTAGCCCATCAAATAACTTGTCCCCAGCAGAGTTGTTGATGGGCAGGAAACTTAGGTCTCCCTTGACCGCCTTCATCCCACTTACGCACCCAACGCACCACTGGATTCCACTTCCAAAGTTCGTTCTTTTAGTGTGGGAGATTCTGTCTATGCTAGGAACCTTATAGGTGAACCTTTGTGGATTCCTGCTGAAATAACTCACATCACGGGCCCTCGTTCTTACAGGGTACAAACAGAGGATGGCCTCCTCTGGAGCAGGCACATTGACCAACTTAGATCCAGGTTCCCTCAGGAACATCGACCCTGTCTCTCTCTAGGTCCCTCACCTGATGTCTCTTCTAGGGGAAGGAGGGAACAGGAGGAAAATCAGCAAACAGGAATCAACCCCATGTGTAACGAGCCATTGCGACAGGAACCATCCCGAACCCTGTCACAAAGCCAAGATCCATCCTTAGAAGTGGAAGATTGCACATCACTACCTGACTTGGGTGCTGACATTGGAATGGAGATGGGTTGGGAGGAGAGACCAGATTCTAACAGTCTAACAGGGTCTTCTTCCTCAGGAAGTCCCAACAGGGAAATGTCAGTAGACACATTTCCCCTCTCACTGGGTGAGAACGTTAAAGCTTCTGAACCACGAAGGTCTCAGCATGCACGTAAGAGCCCCACCTATTTAAAGGAATACATTAGATAGGTTGGGGTTTGGTATGGACTGAACCTAGTGGAGAGGGGTGTTATGTATGTAGGTTTGAATGTTATTGGTTTATTTGAACTGTTCTTGTAAAATGTCAAATGGTATTGGTTTAAATAGTCGGGAAGAAACCCTGCACTCCCATTGGCTGGCAGCTACGGCTGCAGGCTATAAGCAGCCGTAGCCAAGCCAGGACGGGTCCATTCGAGCTGTAGTCACTAATAAACTCTTTGCTGGAACTCCTCGCGTCTGACTCTTCATGCAAACTTAACAGATTTCATAAAATATTATATCATTTATCAGAAACATGAATTAAAAAGTATTAGAATGAAATGTTTAAAATGTTTAAGCCTTTATAAGTAAGATGTCTCCTGCATAGTGTTCTGTTTCTTCATTTCAGGGTTTACAATGTACTTCTGTACTTCTGCTGTCATATTCGGTAACATTTAAGAGAGTCACATTGATTCAGCCACAGCCTTTGGGACTGTAGTCCTTGGGTTCTGTCCCTTTGATCTAAGATTTATTAATAGAGGAAAATAACTAGTGTTATTTTCTTTCTCTAAAAACTGAATTTCCAACTTATGTATTAGTAGCACCTATATGCAATTACATTCTCTCTCATCCAACAATTTTCCTCTGTGATGTACAGTATAGGAGCTACCAAATGTCATTGTTTTGTACAATTGCCAAGCAAGAATTTTTTAAAAAGCACTACATTTTATTTTACCGGTACTGACTTTAGTAAAATGAGTCCAATGATTTCTCTCCTGTTTAATTATATTTTCATGCTGTTCCCTATGCATGCTATGATAGGTTTTTGTTCTCAGAGAAGGGCCACAGGGGTCAGTGACCTTCTTCAATAACCATTATCAAAAGTCAAGTTTGCAATGGGCTGATTGTTCTGAGTATTACATTCATTCAATTTTATAGCAAACACTGTTATGAGATTTTGTTCTAGTTAAAAATCACTACAGCATTCAGATTATTTTTAGAATGGGAAACCAATAACTCCAGCTTCCTCTGAATCCCTTTTAGACTGTCTCCTGTTTGCACTCCTAGCTTCCTATTTTTAATCTAGTTGGCTTCTCTCTTGGTTTCACAGTGTTTGCTTGCAGATTTACTAATTGTCTTGCAATTCTGTTTAGTGCTATTTGATATCTTAGAATCAGAGGCATTTCTAGAACCTTTTCCTATAGCTGATATTTGTTTTTGGCTTTCATATGCCAGTTTGAACTGTTTCTCTTGAAATATTACATATTCTTCATGAGTTTTATAAGATTGCACTATGGTGATGCATTCCAGAAGACAGGAACCATCAATTTCATTTGTACAGGACTGAACATCAGCTATATCTATGACAGCAGCAAAAGCCATAAAATATAGCAGATTAAATAATGTCTGTGTAACAGGGGTTAGACAGTCATCTAGTGGATGCTTTCATAGGAGACAACCAGGCTAAGCCTAAGGTGGATCAAACACATCATCAGTTTGGAGTCTCTATACTCCTGAAATAGGCCTAAGCCCAGCCCCTCTTGAAGTCCATTGACATCTGGCACCAGTCTGGACTGACTGTTAGTAGACCAGATTCTTGTTATAGATAACATGGAATAAACTCACAGTGCTTTTGAATTCTGGCCTACTGGTTTCTTGCACGTGACAGCTTTGACACTGTGGAGAAGGTCAGACTTGATTATTTAAATGGCCTTTTCTATCTCTGTGATTCTCTGTGTTTATTCATTCACTAGAAATCTAACAAGGAGAAAGTGTGGCTTTCTTTCTATGTTTGTGCTCAACATGACTGAAAGCAACATTATGTCTGGATAATAGCATCACATTGCTGAAGCATCCTTCAAAAACCAGTGGGAAGCAACAGGGTAAGCAAGATAGTGAAGGCCACCATCTGTAAAAAGCACTTTAGCCAAATAAATTTAGGACAATGGCTATCTTCTTCATATTATCAAAACAAATTACTGGCTGAGTCTTTGTGTTCAGGTTTCAGTGTTTTGTTCAGCATTCCTTTCTTGAAAAAAAATATCTTTATGTGGACAATTCACTCGATAGTAGGCATAGAAGAAATTATCTGCACTAAGATGTGAAAAGAAATTGAGAATGTTCCATTAACAGATTAGCTTGAACTGATCTCTACCTTATATCCAGCTCCCATAGGAAGATTGTAAACAATTCACATAATTATAAACCTTATGTGCAATGTATATTTTATGTAAAAATGTTGTGTTTGTCTGCTTTAGAAGTCTAACTTATTATTTAATTGAGTTTAGGTGCCACCTGGTTCCAACTAACTCTTGCCTCACCTCGAGTCCATGAATGAGAAAAGCTTGAGTCACTGCATTGGTGATAAAAGTCTTTTTCCCCATAAATTGATAGCATCCATTGGCAGTCATGGTGTATATACTCTGGTATGTTTTATCACATATTGGCTGAATCAGGCTGATGCTTTATGCACATATGTAAGATCATGTTAAAATAAATTAGGAGAGGAAAACATCTAATTTGATCTAATTAGTAGGTAATTGATAGACTAAAACCAGGATTCAGCTCTGGAATGTGTATTAAATTCCAAGCCTCAGTTCTGTAATATTTGAAGCTTTAAAAATTAAAATGATCCCAGGCTCTTTCAGTGGATATTTAACACTGAAAAAGTGGTGGAGGTGCAGGGTAGACAGCTTCATGTGATTCTGCAGTCTCACAAAGCAGACTAAGCAGATAACTAGGGGTAATTTTGCCTCTTTGTTTATTGACGTGTGTTCCCTTTCTAATGTTTTATGCTCCAAATTTTTAATGTGAAATAGATTCAAATATTTAAAAAGCAGATGATAAAAATATTTTCGGGACAATGTCTGAGAAATTCATCCATTTTATATGACTGAGGGGAATAATAATGTTCTATTATTTATTTTCCTTGTGAAGTTTTAAACAAACATTCTTAAGTGCAACCTGTTACTGTTAACAGAATATGCAACACTTGGAAATCTATTAGGTAATCTTTCATTCCTATTTGGTACCCATACAAAATCAGTATCTTACTTTGTTTTGTGTACCTTTATCAATAGTTCCTCAAGCACCTAGATGTGCTAAACATTGATACCTTAGATCTACAGATATTACACGCTTAAATTGTGTGTACTTATTTCCTCATGCAGAAAAGCCTATCCAAGCTCAGCATGTACTTTTTGTTCCTGGGAATTAAAATAAAACAAAATGAAAATACTGAAAGTGTTCTAAAGCAGTTTAGACAAGATACCATGTGTGCTCTTTCATTCTTGCCTTCCATCTCTCAATTCTGATAAATTAATGGCAAACAACAGAATGGATAACAGAGAAAACATAATGGATTGCAATCTAATACATACAGTATTGTTTTATTGATTTCAGGCATCTTTCACTGGCTTATTTTTTATCTTCATTGTTGTTTTGTTGCTTCCAAAAAGGCCAGATGTTTCCATGTGATTTCCAGCAAATCTAAGTTATGTTAGTTGGAGATCATATGGAGACATCTGGCTTTTTTATAAGCACAATCTTTGTTTTATTTAATCAAATAATGGTTATTGTGGCACTATGCCTAGATGGTAGACATGTTTCTTCTTTAATTTGTTTGTAACTTAGAAGATTTGTGATAGCACTTTTACATGACCCAGGGTGAGTCTCCTTTAAGTGATTTCTTGAAGGAATAATTAAAAGAAAATATTTGCTTTTTTTTTCAAACCGGAGTTTACCTTAGCTCCTAGGGTAAAATTAATAAAAGATTGCTTGGAGAGCCATAAGTAAAAATAATACAAAGTCACACATTTCCTTTACTGTTATGGGTATTTAATTTTATGAGTGGGATTTTGAAAGAAAGGGCTGAACTTGCTCCATAGAACATAAATTCCATTCCAAAGCAGTACACCTTTTTTCTTTCTCCATTCCATGACCTTTACACTTTGCATGACATCACTTCTTATACAGGAAATAATGACTTAAATTATTGCTAGAATGGCAATTTGTGCTGTGTCCTACGAACTCTGATATAACATTTGAAATGCTATCGCTCATTGGAAAATCATAAGAAATGTTGATCATCCTTCATATTCAGGTAGCTGGCTGATAAACATCTGCTTTTTCCTTCCATGTAAAGAGCCATGTATATGACTGGAGTTCCTGTCGATGTAATGTGGTTATTATTTATTCTTTGTTCCTTACCCGAAGTCTGACTGAACTCTATTATCTGGAGGAAAGTATTTGGAGTTGGATCACAATTCAGGAAACAGGAACTGGCTCTTGATAAAAGATTTCCTTTTTCTCCTACATACCTCTGGGGCTTTCATAATTGATTAGTGTAATAGGAACATAATATAGCATTGCAATACAGTACAGCTGAGAGCTATGGCAAATTTTAATCCTGAAACAAAAAACTGGCAAGCAGAGAAGCTGTAAATTACCTGTGATATAGTTTCTTTTATTAATCTTTAATCATAGACCTGCCATATTAATCACTTTTCTCTATTCCAATTCTTGTTATTACTTTTAACCATCCAGAAAAATTTGATTCCATAACCTTTGTGGCAATTGGTTCCTTCTCTTTGGGGGAACAGTACATTTTTTTTCTTTTTTGGTACCATTTTTCTGTAAGTGCAAAGTCTGCTTTAGGGGCAGGGAGTGAGTTAACTGAGTGTTGATTCATTGGTTGTGACAGTTTTGTTGCCCAAGCCTGATGTTGTGGGTTGAGAAGAGTGACTGATAGCAGTATTCCAGTATTTGAGGGGCTGCCATAATGAAAAGGAGGCCAACTTGTTTTCCAAAACACCAGAAGGCAGGACAAGAAATAATGGATGGAAACTAATCAAGGAGAGAAGCAACCTGGAATTAAAGAGGAATTTTCTAACGGTGAGAGCAGTTAACCAGTGGAACAGCTGGTCTTCAAACGTTGTAGGTGCTTTATCACTGGGGGATGGGTCTTTAAAAAGAGACTGGACAGCTTGCTGTCTAAAATGGTATGCGGTCTTCTGCTTGAGCAGTGGGTTGGACTAGAAGGCCTCCAAGGTCCCTTCCAGCTCTATACTGATTGATTGGTAGAAGGGAGGGAGGGAGGGAGGCAGATTTTAGAGATGTTCCCACCCAGCTTCCTACAAGGAAACTCAGCTGGAAAACTGGCAGGAAGCTGGAAGTCCTCCCCCCAATGCTTTTTCTCTACTCTTGGTCATTCTGCTTATCTGTTTAGGTCAGAACATAACTCTGAAATAAATTGTCGAACTCTTACCTATTGAACCAACATAGCTCAAATGGGCTAATTTACACAATGTAATTATCTGTAAGTAATATAAATCCACCCACGGACCCATGACTCCTGTGGAGTTGGCATTTGGAAAATTTCATACAGCATTTTATAACATCGTACAATATAAATTATTATAAAGCATTTTATGATATAATACAAAATATCATAAAACTTTTCCTTTGGTAGACTTCTGATGTTTGATTGTGCTATATGATTTAACATGGGCGCCTTTCAAGAGAGATAGATCTCCAAATAGTTCCCTGATTTTTTAAGAACTTTTTAACTTTGCCATTGTTGAATGCAATGAGGAATCCGATAAGGAAATATCTCTGAAATGAGGACCCAATGGGATATAGATGGTCTAGTATAAAATAAATATTTTCTAAAAAAAATTGGTATATATTGATTGACATTAGTTCAATTTTTTTCATAAATTCTCTGGACATCTAGTTAGTTTAGTACAGATGTTTATTTACAGATGTCAATAAATGGAAATCTGGATGTGTTTATAATTAGATAATAGTTCCTACCATGTTAACATTGGAAGTAGTGGCTAAATTTCAAAGACACCTAGATAAAGAACTTGTGATCATTTAATCTATGCCATCTTCATTTACTAAGGAGTTTATGTAGAAGGGTCAAGAAGGATATGTAAGGTCACACTGAATCTCTGTTGGAGAAGAAAATAGTAGGTCTGAATCAATACAGAATTTCATATATTAATTTCAGCTAAGTCCAGATAATTTTGGCTCTGGAACTGTACAGAACCTCCAAAGGGTGTATTTGTTCTATGAATAATGCACTGTTCCTTAAATAAAGCACTACCTCAAAGCAAAATATAGCAATTAATGTAACAAAAGCAACTAACACTGAAGGGCCTAGTCTGAGTTGTCCACCAGGATGAAAGGTTCATTCTTCCAAACTTTTGGTCTCATGCTGGAGCCCATCATTGGGGAACTTCTCTTTCTGCAGAAAATGTACACTGAGCTGTTCTCATTGTATTTATATGGTTCTTCATTATCTGTAGCTTTAAGTTATTAATTAGAGAGTTGATGGTAGGCTATTGAGTTGTTCATTATTGTTTCCTTGTGCTGCTGTGCTCTCAACTCCTAAGTACCTGACAGGCAAGTGGTAAATCAGCATTCCTACTGATTGACAGAGGGCCCATTTCCCATGCTTCAATTATTTCTCTAGCTATTTTTGCACCTCTCAGCCAACAATTGTAGTAACTGTGAAATTAAATGCATGTCCTTATTCATTGGAACCAATAAGTTTAGGTTTCCTTATCTAACTATTTGTTCTTATGATCTGATAGTTTCCTCCCCATCTGCCCCCCATAGTCACAAGAGAAGCTTATTATAGTTCATTGATTTCCCTACTGCTGTAATTAAGATTCATTTCCTGCTAGCTAGTAGAAACAACTAGGTCAACCAGCCAACAGGAAACAGGTATTTGGAGATCTCTGTAATTCCAAAGGCCACTGCCTTTTGACTCTGGAAATGTGTCACTTTTTGACAGTGTGCCTACCTGAACTTTGTAATATGCATAAGTACAGTAGTAAAGTCAGTATGTTTTGGGGTTGTACCATGAAAAATAAATCAAATTTAAGTATTGCTTTTGGAAATCCTGGCTACTCATGCTGTTAAAAATATGTAATATTGATGTTACTGCAATTTGAAAGTAAAAAAGGACAGATATGAATAAAGGTGAGGCTTATGGAAGGACAGTGATAATATATCCTCTGCACAGTAGTTACTTAGTGGGAAAATTAGGAATAGATTTTTATAGAAAAGACACTAGCGGATAATATTCCTGAAATTTGAACTGAAAAATATTTGCACTGATTTAGCTCTTGCTTTTTGTACTTTGGTGAAGGATTGGTCATTTAATAATCTG